>PVKY010000209.1:20627-63727 GCA_004027775.1 Bradypus variegatus
CCTTCCTTCCTTCCTTCCTTCCTTCCTTCCTTCCTTCCTTCCTTCCTTCCTTCCTTCCTTCCTTCCTTCCTTCCTTCCTTCCTTCCATGGGTTCACGCACAGGGATGGGGTGTGACCCCCTGAGGCTCTTGGTGGTGGGTGTTGGGGGCCCAGGACTGCAGGCTCTGGTTACGTTCCTGACCTGGAACAGGGGTACGTCAGGGGCAAACCTGCCCCCTCGCCAGCTGCCAGGAGAGGGTGGCACTCACATCTCTGCTGGTGATGAGATGGGGCGGCTGGAAACAGGGCCCCAAACCCAGCCAGGCTGGGTGGGCAGGGGGCTGGGGTCCCAGTAAGTCTCCCCAGCCACAGCCCTGAGACCGAACAACTTGAGGCACAGACCCCTCCTTCTCTTCCTCAGGTACTTATTAGGATGCTCTCCACTGTCCCTGCCCCTGGGAATGCAGTGGTGGGTGAGTGAAACCCGGCCATGGCCCCAGGGAGCTTGTGGTTCCATAAGGGAGACAAACAGCTGTCAACAGTCACCCACGTTGGACTTCATCAAAACTGAAACTTGTGCATCAAAGGACACAATCAAGAGAGTGAAAAGACACCTTCAGAATGGACAAAAATAGTTGCAAACCATATATCGGGTGAGGACTTAATATCTAGACTATATAAAAGAACTCCTGCAATTCTAGAACAAAAAGACAAACAACCCAGTTAAAAAATGGGCAAAGGACTTAAATAGACATTTTTCCAAAGAAGATACACAAATGGCCAATAAGCACGTGAAAAGATGCTCAACATCATTAGCTGTTAGGGAAATACAAATCAAAACCACAATGAGATATCACGTCACATGGGCTATTATTTTTAAAATGGGAAATAAAAGGGTTGGAGAGGATGCGGAGAAATTGGGACTCGAGTGCATTGTTGGTGGGGATTTACAATGGTGCAGCCACTGTGGAAAGCAGTATGACAGTTCCTCAAAAAGTTGAATATAGAATTACCGTATGACCCAGCAATGCCACGCCCAGGTACACACCCACGGAAGGTAAAAACAAGGTCTGCGCTGTGTACCTGTACACTAATGCTCGTAGCAACACTGCTCACAACAGCCATAAGGTGGAGACATCCCAAATGTCCATTGACGAATGAATGGATAAACGACACGTGCTACATACACACGGTGGGAATATTATTCAGCCCTAAGAAAGAAAGACGTTCTGAGACACGCTGCAACATTAAAGAACCTTGAAAACATTATGCTCAGTGAAATAAACAAGGAACATAAGGACAAATAATGTACGATATCACGTATAAGAGATGACTAGAAATAGCAAATTCACAGAGAGAGCGAGCAGATTAGAGGTTACCAAGGGATGGGGGGGTGGAGGGGTGGGGGGAAGAGGAAGTGTGTGTTTGAAAAAAATAAAAAAATTAAAAACAAATAAATCAAAATAATCACCCACATCTAGTTCTGCCCCGTACTAGGCCTGGCTCATCAGCAGGTGCTCAGTGAATGAATGAATGAATGAATGAATGATGCCAGGCCCCCAGAGGACAAGGAAGATGAGGCAGCCTACCTGGGCCTGCTGTCAGTCCGGGTGACTCCAAGCCCTCCAGGGTGCCCAGGGCAGGGGCCTGTGGGCTGGAGTAGGGTGGCCCAGATGCTGGCTGCAGCCCTGTCGGGGAGGGGTCCAGACACCCGGTCTCCCCTCCCCACTCCACAGCCCCCAGGGGCTGCTGGCCAGGGCTCCTCTCTGGGCTCTGGCAGCACAGGGGCCTGTCGTGGCCCACCTGGGGGGGGAGTAGGCGTGGCTGGGGTGGGAGCCACCTTGGGGACAGCAAACATTGGCATTTCCCTTGATAAACATCAGTCTCATTGTCTGACCTTGTTCTGGAACACAGCATGCGCTTTGCACCTCTGGACTTTGCATTTGCTGTCTGCCGCCTTGGCCCGGAGGTTCTTGTCCACGCCCTTTGCAAAACCAGCTCTCCTTCTCCGAGGAGCCCTCCCAGACTGCCCAAGCTAGACTGGCCTCTCCTCTTGTTTTCTCTGTTCTGTTCTTTCATTGCGGGTGTGTTGGGGTCAGGGATCACGCCTGCCACGTTGACTGCTCTTTCCTCAATGTCAGAACAGTATCTTGTACATTGTAATTGCCCAATAAATATTTGGGGTTCAATGGACAGACAATGGATGGGTAGATGAATGGGTGAGTGCATCCGGCATGGGGCACCATCTGTGCTGTGGCAGAGAATGTGTGGGTGCTGGTGGCTCCCCAGCAGGGCTGCTTTCCTTTGTGGGCTGACCCTCGAGGCCAGGGCAGGGCTAGAGGGCTGTGGGAGAGCGAGCAGTCACACAGGGCCCCCCAGCTCCCGGCCCTGAGCCTGCTGAGTTCCCAGGTGCCCCCTGGGGTCCTGCAGCCCTGGCAGTGGTCTGTACCCCATGTCCGCCAGCTCAGGGGCCTGGTGGGAGCTCTTGCCTCCATCCCCTTTGTCCCCGAGGAGCGGCAGGCTCTGGGGAGGCAGTTCTAGACTTTCCTCCAATGCCCTGTGCCAGGCACAGCCTTCGAGGCACTCAGCAGGGAAGGAAGCCCTGACCCAGCAGGGTTTGGAATGCTGAGGTTCTCCCCACCCCAAAGTGCCACCTGCTTGTCTGGCCCAAACGCTCTGGGGAAGGCTCTGCCTACCTCTGAGTAGTGCCCTGGGCCCTGGGGGCTCTGGGGTGGGGGTGGGGGGCTGTGACTGCAGCTCATGTGCACACAGAGGGACTTGGGGGTGTGCCTGGCTCTACGGAGAAGGTGAGGGTGAGGGTTTAGGCTCCCCAGGTCCTGCCCTTCTTGCCCATGCTGCAGCTCCCCGGCCGCTACCCGGGTGTGGCTCCCATCGACAGCCCAACCCCCCGCCCCCTGGTATTGGGGAGCACCGGCCTGCAGGGCCCCTGCAGCAGGGGCCTGGGGCCATGGAACTGGTTTGTGGGCTCACACCAGCTGGGTCTCCATCCTCGCGGGTCCTGCCGCCAGCCAGGCGGGGGAGGCCCCCCTTTAGCCCAGCAGACGCGAGGCTCCAGCGGGAGCTGCCCCGGAGTGGTGGCCGCACTCCCACAGCCCAGGGCTCTTGCCGGAGTCGGCAGCTCTAGCTCAGGAGACGCTGCTTGCAGGAGGGACTTCTGGCAGGGGGGCGGCTCCGCACCCCATCTTGCAAGGTGGCACTCTACCCCCCATCTGGGAAGGGGCCTGCTCCGTCCCCTTCTCCCCAACCTGGCCTCCAAAGCTGCAGAAAAAGCCGACTTGGGGCCTTGTTTATTTTTGGAGAGTTTTAACTGGTTCGGCAAGGAAGTGAGCCTTGTTAAAAGGGATTTAACTGTGGGTCACCGCGAGTTTGAGGGCTTAGGAGGAAAGAAAGAGCAGGGCTTTCTCCCTTCATCTTCCCCAGAGCTGGGGCCCCTTCCTCACAAAGACGCCGGCCGAGCACTGGCCCTCGGTGCCAGCCCAGCTGGAAGGGCCCGTTAATAGGGAAAAGCTGGAGTCGTTTATGGGAACCAGAGAGGGGCTTCTCAGCTGCAGAAAAGAGAGCCCCCCCAGAGTGGGGGAGGGGAGGGGGGCTGGCCGAGGGGATCAGCCCCTCGAGGGGAGGGCTGGAGACGGCTCGGACTCGGGGGTCTGGGTGCGCGGAGACCCACTGCTCCTGAAGCCTCTGACCACGCACGCCCCGCTGTCCGGGCACGGGCAGGAGGGACTCGGGGAACTTGGCTCCAGGGCTCGCGGGGCTTAGCCCCGAGCTGGAAGACCTGGAGGGGTCCCGTGAGGGGACGGGGAGAGGCACTCCTGGGTCCCCTAGGGCCTGCGGGAAAAGACGCCGAGGCTCCACTCCCCCGCATTTCCTCTCGGTGGCTGGGGTCGGCCCCTTCCCCGCCGGCCCCGCTGTCCGTCTGTCTGCTGCCCGGGGTCCTGGAAGGCCCAGACCCCTCAGCTCAGGCAGGAGCGGTGTCTTTAGGGCTGCCCTGTCTGCACCCCAAACCCTCCCAGGAAGTCCTTCCTCGGGAAGGGAGCTCATCCTGCCCTTCTAGAGAGTTTTATTCTTAGGGGAAAGAGCCAAAGTGGTGGCAGTGGGGGCGGGGGTGGGGTGGGGGGCCCATCATCTCCGGCAACCAGATAAAATAGAAACAACTAAATAAAGCATCCTTGCTGCTCGAGGGAAAAATTATGCGTGTCAATTATGATTTATGAACGATTGCCAAACGGGGAGCTGGGCCTGCCCGTTGTCTCCCAGGCAGGTTTCTGCCTCCCCACCCGGCAGGCGAGGCCGGGGGTGGCTTGGCTTTTCTGGGAGAAAGTGGGACCTTCAGCTGCACTTGTTATTAACCCCTCGTGGCCCAGCGCCCAGCTGCTAAAGAGAAGGGAGGGGACCCCACTCCCCGCTTTGGCACCGAGGTGGGAGCGGACATATGGACGGCGGCGGCTGGCGAGCTGCCCACGCCAGGCCCTGGCTCCGGGCTCAGCGAGAGCTTGGGATGGGGCGGGCGAGCTCTCCGTCCCCGGGCCCTCCCGGGCCAAGCACTGCCCCCCGTCATCCTCCAGCCTCCGATTTGTCTTCCTGGAGACTGCTCAGGCCATGTGGCGGGTGTTTCCAGGCCACAAGTCCTCTGACCTTTGAACAGTCGCTGCCGAATTTCAATAATGAAAGGGCCTTTTTTCAAATACGTACAAATGAGACGTTATATTTCCATACATTTTATTTCCAGCCTCATCTGCGAATCTAATATTGACCCGGAGTTATCTGTGATGGGGAAGTTATTAATTCTGACAGATATAAGGGAGAAGCTAATATTCGCCTTTTACAAACACCTAATATTAATCTCGGGTGCTGTAAACGAGTGCTGCACGCCGGCATGGGGCAGATGACACCAGCTCGGAATTTGATAATGAAAAATGGGGAAGTTTAATTTCACAGAATGGATAAAAATATTTGCCCACTGCGAGGTAAGCAGCTGGGAGGCCCCGGCGGGATTCCCAGAGGACAGAGCTGGGGGTCCGGGGGCCTTGGGCTGCTCACGCTGGGCTGTGACCGGGGGCCCCTGAGACGGCCACTGTGTGACGCTGGCACGTGCCTTCCTCTCTCCGCCCCACCCTGGTGGCCCCTCAACTGCCGGTACCTCTGTAGCTTCCCCCTGTAGCCAGGAGGCAGGACCCGGGCTGTGCTGGAGAAGGCAGGCTCAGGGCACCCCAGAGGGGCAGCAAGGCCAGGGTTTCTGTCCCCCGGGGCAGACCTCGCATGTGGTGTGAGCCTCTGCTGCTGTCCCCTCCGGCTCCGAAGGTCCCACCCAGCAGGGACCTGTCCTCACGGTCATTTCAGACTTAGGAGCTGGGGTACAGAGGGCAAACCAGGGAGGCTCTCTGGAGCTTGGGAAGCTTCGGTGCCTACCCCCTGAGAAGATGCCAGCTCCCATGGTGCTCTTGCCCTCTGTCCCTTCTCTGCACCCATCGGTGCCCCGACTTTGTTTCTGGGCTCAGCCCAGAAAGGCCCTGGTGCTCTTTCCTCCTTGCTCCCACTGCCTCCTGCAGATCTCGGCTCAAAGCCACTTCCTCGGGGAGGCCTTCCTGGGTGCCCCCTGCTGAGCCATGTCCTCTTCCAGGTCCTCAGGCTCTTCCTAGGTAGCATTTGTCACCATGTGCGATTATGCTCGAGCGAGGGATTTTTACTGTGACCCCGTGAGGAAAGGGACAGTGTTTGTGTCCCCGTGCCTGGGCGATGTCCACCACAGTGCAGGTGGCCAGTGCGTCCTTGTTGGATAAATGGTTGGGACCTTGTTACCTTTAGCCAGAAGGAAGTCAACAAGCATTTATTAGGCTCTTACTGTTCATTTCATCCCAGGCCGTGCCCAGTATGTGGATGCGCACAAAGGATGCCCCCTTACAGCCTACCCCAACCTGTCCTGAGGGAACCGGATTTTAATTTCCTGCAGGCCCCGTGGAGCTGGGAGCTTGGCGAGGCAGTGAGCTCTGCCAGGAGGCAGGAAGCTTAGGGTGTCACCCCTTCAGGCCGACCCTCAGTGTAGCCAGAAAGGGTGTCCCTGGAAGACCTGCGGGCAGCTGGGTTCTCAGGATCGCTGCTGGGGGTGGGGGGCTTTTCAGGGGGCTTCTCCATGGTCTACCCTGGCCAAGGGCCTGTGGCTTCCACTGGCCACCCCGGAGGGCCAGCCGGTCCCTCATGACCACGGGCTGCTCGGGGAGTACAGGGGGCATTTCCCCTTTCCTCCTGAAGCGTGGGCGACTCTGGGACCCCCACTGGCCCCCTGTGGTGGGCTGGCACTTTACGTGCCATGGCAGGTGGAGCACAGGTGACGGGGACAGATCTGGCACTGTGGCTTTGTCGGCTGCCGGAGGTGGGACGGACCCCTGAGATCATCTACTCCACGGGGGTTGCGGGCAGGGACGCCCCCCTCACTGCCGTAGCCGGTCGGGGTTGGAGCAGAGGGGGCTCTCAGGCTTAGGGATCAAATTCTCTTCTGAGAAGAAGGAGCTGAAATGTCACCGGCAACGATGGGGAGAGCATGGCAGAGAGCGGTCAAAACTTTTCTCATTTTCTTTTCTCTTCCTTCCCCCTCCATTAAAACTTGAGTCCTAAGTGCTGGATGGCACTACACAAACAGCGAACCCTAAGTCAAACCAAGTTTAGCGACTTCAGTTAATAGCACAATTACAAAAATGTGCTTTCATCAGTTGTAACAAATGTACCACAACTGTGCAAGGTGTTGGGGATAGGGTGGTGTGTGAGAATCCTGCATTTTTTTGCATGATTATTCTGTAAACCCACAACTTTGCTAACAAAAAAAAAAATGGAATGAGTGCACGGAGCTGGCTTCTCCTCATGCCCGCTCAGATACTTTCCCTCGCCGCTCCTCTCTCGCCCCTTCTCTTTCGCTGCACCCTCTCCTCAGCGCCAGCACCTGTTCTTCCCTCACCCCCACACGTGCAGGCACACCCCAGGGCGGGCCCATGCTGTGCTTGTGCGTCCACAGTGCACACACACAGGACACACACACAAACACAAGGCACCTTGAACACACACACCCACACCCTATGGTCACCCACGTACCCACAAAGCACACACAGACTGAAGTGAGTCGGCCCACAGACACCTGTGTTCCAGGGGGACCCCGGGACCTCCCCAGGGCCAGAGGCCGTGCGGGGCTGCGTTGCAGCAGGAGCCCGGGAGCCCGGCTGCTGGGCGCGTGGGAAATCGGAGGCCTTCAGGGGCTGTGCGGGCTGTGCCTGCGCTACAGACATGGGAGTGTAGAGTGTGTGTTTGCAATCGTGAGTGATGTCTGAGAGCAGGAGTGTGAGACGGAGTGTGTGTGTGGGTAGCATATGTGCGAGTGTGAATATGAACGTGTGCGAGGGTGAGCGGTTGTGTATGTGTGAGTACATGATTGTGTGAGCATGAGGCTGAGTGTGCGGGGACAATGGGTGCTCGCGTGTGTGAGCGTGAGCATGTGTGCTCGCCCATGGGTGCAGCGGGAGCAGGGAAGCCCCAGCGCCCACTCCTCGCTCCGCCCCCAGTTCTCCTGGGGCCACGGTGACGCCGGGCCTGGTTCGCGCCATCCCTTCCGCGTGCCCGATGGTGAAGGCGACGGGGGAAGATGGGTCCTTTGGGGGTTTTCGGGTGTTCCAAGCCAGGCCTCTGGCACCCCCAGGCTAAGCTGGGCTCCCAGCTGGAGCTTCCAACAGGTCCCACCCAAGGGAGTGGGCACGACCTCGGCCTGCAGCCAGCCGGACGGCTGGGGGCCCTCGCTCCGTTCGCCCCTTGGCCGGCTGCTCCCTGGGGAGAGGGCCCAGCACCGCGGCGTCACCTCGTGTCCGGCCGACCTTTGTGAGCCGAGCCCGTGTTTATTGTCAGAAAGATGACGAAGAAATCTCCAACATATCGTCTCATCAGCGATCGGAGAAACAACACCTACAAAATCTATTATTCATTAAGTGTAACCAATATATAATTTAAAACAGTGGGTTTTGTCAAATGTTAGGTCAGCATAATTTTCTGCCTATTACTAATATCTATAACATCTCTGCCTTAGTCAGCTCTATTTAAATATGCAATCATTTACAGCTTTTCAGAATATTTCTGTGCACTCCCAATTTCCAATATTCAACAACGACAAATTTTATGCTGACATCAATAGCAAACTGTTAAAGACAGTATTTCATTATTGGTTTTTCATCCCAAAAGTTATTTACAATTATATACTCAGCACTAATATTAAAGGAAACCATTTAAATGAGGTGCTATCCTACTTTAACAATATGTCTGTCACAGAATGAGATTGTGTTTAAAGATTTTATCAAGAAATGGTTGTTTGCTGAGGTTATGTTTTGTCCATGAAATATGCATTTCATATCTCTTTCATTTCATTAACATAATTTAATTTGTGCTTTGCATTTTGTGCATAATACATATTTGATTTACAAAACAAATATTTCCATTAGAAAATGAATTTCATGCAGGCAAAAAAGCAGAACCAAATGATGTATTGAAGGAAAATAAGAAGAAATGAAATGCATTTTCTCAGTCTATTAAAAAATCTATGGCATTGACAGAAAATGCACTTAGAGCTACATTTAAAAAATAGCACATATGTCAATGTATTAACAAATAGAATTGGAAATACAAATATTTCCCTATATCAAGCCAAGAATCTCTTTATTTTAATTGAGTTGATTTAAAAGCCCAACTACAATTTAATTTTTATTTCGTGATGTGGTCCCGGGGCTGGGGCCGTGGGAGCCGTGTGGGGCTGACAGTTGATGGAGGAAGATGGTTGACCTTAAAAATGGCTTTTATTGACAATGGAGAGACATGCTTGAATAGGAAGCAAATGGGAAGCGGGCCCTTTGTGATCTGGGGAGCAGCGAGGCGGGGAGCAGGGCTGGCAGGGCTGGGAGCAGCTCCTTGCCGTCTTGCTCCTCAGCTGCCCCTCCGAGCCCTGCAGCCCCCGTCTCCCCCACACCCAGCACCCCCCTCCCCCCTCCCAGTACGGTCGGGGGCCCAGGGAGTGAGGAGTTTGAGTCTTCGTGGGTCCACGTCGGATCTCGGGGCTGGGGGTCCTGCAGGAGCCTGCCTGCCCTCCCAGCCCGCAGAAAGCCTCCCTGTCTGTCAGGTGAGGGGCGAGCCACCCCCAGCTGGTGCCCGCATGCCGTCACTTTAAGGTTACGGGTTCAGTCAATGAAAGAGGAAGAAGCTGAGACATCCGTGCTGGTCACCAACTGGAGACAAGGTGGGGCAGGCAGGACCCCCACCCCAGGGCCTCCCACCCCCTGCAGTCCCCGGCCCCTGAGCAGCTCAGCGGGATCAGGGGGGTGCTGGTTCTCCAGGGAGAGCACAAGGAACCCTCCAGCAGAGGGACAGACGGCTGGGGTCCAGCTCAACTTCAGATGGGGAAACCGTGGCACAGAGAGGCCGACGCTGCAGAGTCCACGGTCGAGCTCCCGACTGGCCGCCACGCCCAGTTCCTGCGCCCCGATCCTAGAGCTGTTTCTCGGACCCCCCAGGTCCACAGCCCTGGCCCACTGGTGAGGAGCCTGCCTTGACCCCTCACAGGGCAGGGAAGCATCTCTGGCCTAAAAGCCCTGGAGACTCATGACGCGGGGTCCGAGGGAGCTCCAGGACAGGACGGAGGCCGCTGGACATCCTGGGCGCCGGGCTGGCAGACTCATTCAGGGCTCCGGAGAGCCTCCATTTGATGTGCGCCCAGGCTGTGTGCTGGACCTCAGCGGGGGGCCCCCATGCAGCCGAGCGTGAGCAGGGTGCCCCCAGGGGCTGGGCAGGGACACAGCCATGGGGCTCAGGGCCAGGGCCTGCCCCTCAAGGCCACGCTGCACATCGGAGCCCCAGGACATCGCCGCAGGCCTGGGGACACTCAAACAGGCCCCTGGCCACACTCGCCTCGTACGCTCAACGTGCTCTCGATTACCCCCCCACACACACACTCACACATCTCCTGACCACACTCAGCCCCACACACTCACCCATTTCTGACACAGCCTCGCATGCTCATACCAGCTTCCGTGCACACACGTGCACACACACATTCACGACACACATGCTCACCGTCTCACTCGCATACACACGTGCACACACATGGACACGCCCACCCTCAGGAGCCCCTTCAGGCCAGTCTGCCAGCCCCTGCCCGCCCTGGCCCGCGCCCCCACACCCCCATCATGACGTCAGCTCCTCTGAGGCCAGGCCAGGCTCCCTGGACAGCCCCCCCTGTGCTCACCAGAGGACAGTGCTCCCGGGCTCTGAGGGCTGAAAGTTCCCCTATTTGGGCAGGTCTGGAAAAGCCCAGAGGCCTCTGGGAAGCAGGTGCCCAGAAACCCAGACGGTGAGCTGGGCGTGAGACTGGGTGGGAATTTCCTCCAGCATCTGCGTGGGACCCACCCTAGGTCAGGCTGGTCCCTGGTCCCCTCACCCACTGCTTAGGCCCCAACCCTCCCTCCTGCAGCCCCATCACTTCCAGGGCCGAGGAGAACGTGGTTTGTAACGAGGAAATTCCTTTTCTTTCTATCCCGAGGATCAGGAAAACATAGTTGAGTTGGCTGGAGAGGGGAAGAATTCAGCTTCCCGGCTCCTCGAATCCTCACCTCTGAGAGGGGTGAAGACAAGGGAAGAGGGTGGCAAGGCCAGCAGCCTGGGGCCAGCGGCCCCTGGGGTCTCGTGGGGTCTGTCTCGGGAGGATGCTGCTGTGTGTCAGGGGCTTGGGGCACCGGCAGAGCACAGCTCCCCGCCATCACCCACACTTTGACCACCCACCCTGCCTGGGTTCCTGGCCATGCTGCCGACGGGAGAGTCGGAGAGTCGACGAGGGCTCTTGGAGAACAGGCCAAGGGTCTGTTCCATTGGGGAAGCTGAGGCCCGTGAGTCAGGGCCATGGTCCTTTCTGGTCCTGGCCCAATACTCATCTCTGAGCCTCATTTCTCCCTCTCCACAAATTGGGGAGAACGGCGGCTGCCTCACAGGGTTCAGTGCTCGGGGCAGGGGGTGCTGGGTGTGGAGGCCTTTGGGACCAGCCGTCGCCACCCACAGGGGTGGATCACATGTCACGGTGGGGCCCGGAGGGATGGCCCTGGGGTCCTGGCTCCCAGCAGCCCGGCCAGCACTCACTGGGCAGACTGAGACAGTGGGAATGTGCTGACACAGGAAGGCAGCCACGTGCTGGCTGGGGTATCGGAAAAGAATCCATCTCTGGGGAAGGACAATCGCATCATATTAGAAGTATGGATTTCTGACTCCGGCTGTACCAGAAGCCACACTCTCTGGGAGGGAAGGGATAAAGGCAGCGCAGAAGGGGCTGGTGGGTTCTGGAAACTGCTCTTGAGAAAAGGAGACCTTCAGACATGCTGGGAGCACAGAGCCTGACCCTTACCTTGGTGAGGGCCCAAAGGGGCTTCTGGGTGAAGGGCAGGTCATGGGCAGCTCTGGGAGGCAGAGAGCTGTCCTGGGGCCGTGCTCAGGACCCCTGCCCTCCCTGCCCAGCCAGGTGCCATCTCCTACGAACTGGGATGGCTGCATCTGAGGCGGGGCCATTCCAGTGCTGACGCGGTGTTTGGCTTCTCCTCCATGGTGACATGTTTCAGCCCCACCTGACACCTATCGGAGAACCCAGGGGAGACACTCTGTCTTTGCCCTTGGTGAGGAACATTCCCAAAGAGAACTTACCCCTGAGCCATTTTGACAAGTCTTTTAAATTACAACTTCCTTTCTTAGCGGTTCCCTTGGCTTTTTACCTCCGGATTGCTAAATAACATGCTGTTTCCTGATCTTTCAGCTTTGACCTCTAACTGTGGAAAATGAGGATTTAGCTCCCTTCGGCTGCCCCTGCTCTACTCCTCCTCCCCGTCTTCCCTGAATGGACCCACCACAGTATTGGTGTGAGGACTGAGTGCCACATAAAACGCCTACAGTGACAGTCATCCTCAAGTGAGTTGTGGAGTGTAGACAACTGGAATTCCTTTCTCATAAAGCTTCTTATGTCTCATGGAGTTAATCATTGTTCTTGTTTTGTGTATTGCTGTTTTCAAAATTTTTTATTTTCATCTACCCATGAACACTTCATGCTCAAGCTTCCCTCCTGGGCTGTAAACTCCTCGTGACTGTCAGGACATCAGACCTCTACTGTTCCAAATATTTTCTTGAGGACACCCTTCCCATAGCATTTGGCCTCACTGTTGTCCTCCTGGGAATTGCCTTTGCCCCCTCCTGTTTCCTATGCACCATGTCTTCCTCTTTCTTGGTTTGCTCCCTCATTTTGGTGGTGCATACCCTCCAGTGGCTTTCTGAGAAAAGGTGCCTGGAAAGCAGCCTTTTTTTTTTGCCTGTTTGGAACATCATTTGTCCACTCTTGATAATCATTTAGCTGGCTATAAAGTTCTAGGTTGGAATCATTTTCCTCCCAATGGTGAAGGCCTTGCCCCATTGTCTTCTTGGTTCCAGGATGGCTGATGAGATGCTCGATGCCTTTCCTACTCCCAGGCTCTTGAACATGGTCTTTTCTGTCCTCTGGAGGGTTAAAGCCTCTCTTTACCCCTGTCGTTCTGAAATTCCTTCCTAATGGGCTTGCCTGGCCACTCTGTGTGTCCTTTCTGTCTGGAAACTCACATCCTTCAAGCCTAGAGCATTTCTCCACGGTGCTTCCTTTAAAGCGCTCTGCCCAGGTTTCCTCAGGCACATCCCTCTGGAACTGCTGTGACCCTTCAGTGCCAACCCCTGGCCAAATCCCGTCACAGGTTCTCTCCTACTGTTTCTTTCTTCCACTTTCTGAGGGACTTCCTTAGCTTTAACTTCTAACCACTCTTGATTTTTTTTTTAATCCTGCTCTTATATTTCTAATTTTAAAAAGCCAAAGTGAGAGTTCCTTCTGTTAGTCTCCTGTTCCTGTTGCGTGGAGTTGAACCCCTCACCTCTCTGGGGCACTCATGATAACTCTGCAGCATTCCCTCTCGCTCCTGTGACCCCTTCATCTCTCCAATTCCTGTTTTAGCTTCTGTCCCTCCATGGAGACTTTCCTTGGACGTATGGAAGCCCCCAGCTGCTCGGCAAGTCTTAGAATGAAGGACAGGGCTGGAAGGTTCACGTGAGGGGCCACCCAGCTGGGGCCAGAGGGTGGTGGCTTGGCCGCTTCTCTGTGCCCTGCCCAGTGGGCCATCTGTTGGCCTTTTTCCTGGTCCAGTCAATTCCACCAAAGAGGAATCCTCCAAACTCCTGGGGGCATGGAGGTGGGGGCAGCGTGGCTGCCGGTTCTGGAAATCCTGGGGCAATGCTCGGGGTGAGATTTCTTTCTGTCCCTTCGTTCTCATCACAGTTGCTGGGTCTGGTGCCTCTGCTCGTCTTCTTCAGAGAATGGACTTCAGCTCAGCTGGGTTGGTGGGGGCCTCGCCTGGCTGCACAGGGCTGGGGGCAGGATCTGGGGGTCGCTGACCCCTGCCAGTCCTCCAGTTTAACACCACCAACCTCAGAGACGGCTGGTGCTCCAGTGCCCGAGCAGCCCCCAGGCAGTCACAAGAGCAGGATTCTCCGCTCCGCTTCCTCCGTTGCCACTGCTCTGTCTGCTTCCTGTCCTCAAACTTTTCTTGAAATCTCTCCACTACTGTTGTCTCTTTACCCATACATGCCGGTTTGAATATATTGTGTCCCCTAAAAGCCATTATCTTTGATGTAATCTTGTGTAGGCAGAAGTTTTCAGTGTTGATTAGATTGTAATTCTTTGAGTGTTTCTTTGGAGATGTGCCCCACCCAGCTGAGTCACGGGAGCCATATAAACGAGCTGATGGGCAGGGGAAGCTCAGTGCAGCTGGGAGTGATGTTTTGAAGAGGAGCTACAGCCAAGAGGGACACTTTGAAGAAAGCACAGGAGCTGCAGATGAGAGACAGTTTGACGACAGCTGTTGAAAGCAGACTCTTGCTCCAGAGAAGCTAAGAGAGGACAAACACCCCACGAGCAACTAAGAGTGACCTTTTTGAGGAACTGCAGCCTAGAGAAGAATGTCCTGGGAGAAAGCCATTTTGAACCCAGAACTTTGGAGCAGACACCAGCCACGTGCCTTCCCAGCTAACAGAGGTTTTCCGGACACCATTGGCCATCCTCCAGTGAAGGTACCCGATTGCTGATGTGTTACCTTGGACACTTCATGGCCTTAAGACTGTAACTGTGTAACCAAATAAACCCCCTTTATAAAAGCCAATCCATCTCTGGTGTTTTGCATCCTGACAGCATTAGCAACTAGCACACCATGCTCTCTATTCTGTGGACCGCTGCCCTTTTAATTTATTTTTTATTATCTGTTAATGGCATGTGGGGAGAGGGCAGAGAGGTATATCTGTGTTGACCTTCCATGTTTGCCCCAGAGAATACAACCGCTGGGTAACCCAGTGCCAGTCCGTGCCCATCTGTTGGATGTTGCTTCCTCACGTGCAGAAGAGGAAGACATTGGGTGAGAGAACTTCTCGAGCCCTGGCTGGGTAGGGAGGGGAGCTATGTCCACTTCTAGGATCTGCTGATGTCCGAAAACCCTTCGCAGACTTCACGGAGCGAAGCTGGGGGAGGTGGACAGTGGCTCTGCTGTTTTGTCCAGGGCATCTGTGAACCAAGCTAGACACCTCTTCTTCCCCGCCCCCGTCCAGTTTGTCCTCCTCAGCAAGGAGCCTAGAGACATCACTCTGGATCCCACATGTGCCAGGCGGTTTCTGAGAAGTGACCGGACGACTGGCCAGGTGGGCTAGGTCTGGCTCTGCAGGTGTGCCTCCAGCCCCTGGAGTGTGCTAGGTGAGCGGCTCCTGTAGATGGAGGGAGGTGGGCACTCCTGGGGCGCTCGCCCTGGCTGGGTGGGGAGGCTACTGGAGGCGGCTGGGTCAGGAATCCGGAGCAGGGCACTGCCCAGGGGAGGGGTCTCCTCAAGTGCCTCCCGATGGTGGGAAAATAAAAGCCGTGATTTAGAGCCAGCCTCCACTCAGCGAGCTTTCTTGGGTGAAGACGCTCAGCTAATGAACCCCAAGCAGATTCATGGCCGCGTGTGAAGTCGGCACAGTCCTCACTCTGCAGAGACGAGCTGCATAAATCTCTGTTTTTAATGTCTAATGATATGTAAAATATTTAAATTTGCAACTCAGAATTATTAAGCTGCCAAGGTTTTTCGCCTATTAAAGTGCATTCTTGCCCGAGAATTTATGGGGCGCCCTGTGCCCGCTGCCAGTCCCCATTAGGGGGACAGGAGGTACAGATTTGTGGTCTCCTACTGTAAAAAACTTCAGGATTGTCTGACCCTGTAAACTGAAAATTCATGTCTCTCACCCTGGGACAAATGCATTCTTTGTAAAGGCGGCCCGTGGCCAGCCTTGGCTCATGTTAGTTTATTGTCACTGGTTGATAACGTTTAATGGAAAAGATACAAGAGTGCCAAAGAATTTTAATTATTTTTGTGATAAAGTTATATGTTCGGCCTTGAAAAAGTAGAGATAATGCGGGGATTCATTATTATTCCCAGTGTGTTTAAACAGACGACACAGAATGCAAACAAAAGCAGATGAAATTTGAAAAGTATTATCAATATTGCAGATAGCAGATGGCCTTTCGAATCAGAACAAGCCTATCTTCTATAGCAACTTTATGGTTGAGTAGTTTATTCATTTCTATTAGAAGGTTGTACGTTTCTAAAATATGTAGATGGTATCTAGCGAAACCAACCAACCAGACGGGTCATTCTGCTTGTTTTCCTAAATTTATTATTTCACTTTTGCAGGCGCGCTCTGCGAGCATTAACGTGGGAGCGGAGTCTTATTGTGGCCGAGTCGGTCTTGTGCGTGACCTTTGGCGGGGAGGAGGGGTGTGGGCCACGGAGCTGGAGTCTGGCTTTACTGGGTTGTGTTTGTGAGGCTGTGCATCAGGGGCCGCCTGCCTGTCGGGAAACTTCCCATATTCTCGGGGATCCCCTTGGCACCTGGCGAAGGGAAACAGAAAATCCAGAAGTAATTTGCAGGTGCCGCACCCCTGGACGGGTGCAGCTCACACGGCTGCAGAGGTGGTCAGGGGCAGATGGGGCTTTGCCTCGACTGCATAGAAATGAACCCGTCTCTGCCCTGGGCACAGGCTTCTCTAGCCCCTTGTCCTGGGGAAGGCAGCTCTGGCTTTCTAGAACAGTCGGATAATTTGTTTGCTGGAGGATAGGAGCAGGGTCTGCACGAGTGCCCTGCGAATTCCAAGGCTCCACTGATTTCCCTTCTCTTCCCATCCCGGTTTTCCTTTCTGAGAAATGGATCGAGTCTTGTCCTCAGGTTGGCTCAGCGGGGTGGCCTAGAGCCCCAACTTTGCCGCCGGACGGAACCTCGGGCCCAGGGCTTTGCCTTGCGGAGTCTGTTTTCTCAGCAGTAATGTGGGTTACAGACGCCTTTGGGTGGTTGTCAGGATTAAATGGGTAATAAATTTATATAAAGCTCTCAGCTCTGGGTCTTGCACTGGGCAAGTGCTTAGGAAGAGGAAGCTGTTATTATTATCATTATTGTCGTCTTCCACTGAGAGCGCCCCGATGCAGAGGAAATGGGCGTCCCTGCCCAGCCCTCTGCTGCCCGGGCCTCCTCCTTAGGCTCCTTCCCGACCTGCGGCTCTTCCAGGCAGGCCCGGGAGAGTGACCGTCACAGCTGGGCCTCGGGGGGCAGGACAGGCTGCGGCAGGAGGAGGTGGAGGGTGGGGAGGGTAGGAAGGGTGCCCACCCTGGGGGCACCGGTGGCTGGAAGGGTCAGGCCGCCAGGAGGCCTCAAGTTCCTGCGCAGACTTTGGGGCCCCTCTGGGCCTGGCTGGGAGCAAGCAGGAGTTGGAAGAGGGAAATCAGTGGCTCCTTGGGGGAAGGGAGACCATGCACAAAAATAGATCACGTTATAGGTCACAAAGGAAGTCTCAATACCTTCCAAAGGATCAATACACGCCGCAGCCTCCCATCGTGGCGGCACAGCGTTAGGAATCAGAAGCAAAAGGGAGCAGGTCCTTCTATGCTCTTATACCTTTGGAAGCTAAATGGCATATTTAAAACAGATGGTAAAAGAAATGAGGAAAACTTAGAAGTGAATGATTTCGAGAATGCTGCATGTCAAAAGGTGGGGGACATGGAGAAAGCAGTACAGAGTGGGAAATGTGTGCCTTTAAATGTATGTCAGGAAACTGGAAAGGTTGACAGCAAATGAGCTAAGAGTTCAACCTAGAAATTGGGAGAAGGGCCAGAGAGTGAACCCAAAGAAACAAGGAAGCAGACGTGGTGTGCCGAGCTGCCCCTTGATGCTCGGTCTGTCCGTGGCCGCTGGAGCTGGACACGCAGGTCCGGGAAGACCTGGGACGCCCCAGGTGACAGCACTGGGTTTCACTGGTCACACCACAACCGTCATTCCCACAAGGACCTGCTCAACCCATGAGTCCTGGGGTTAACTCCTGTCCCGAGACTCGTCTCCTGCCCCTGGCTCCAGATCGAGAGGCTCCTGGCCCCACCTGCCCTGAAGATCCAGGGCCTGGTCAGGTGGGTGACAGGAGGTCACCCTGGTCACAGATTCCTCTGAGTTGCAGGAATTCAGGGTCTGGGGGCCATGCTAGCAATACCTGCCTGGGCAGGCTCCACTACCCTGAGAGGAGCCCCCCTGCCTCATCCCTTCTCAGCCTCCCCATCTGCAAGATGAGGCGGTGGCCTGGACATCCTCCCAGAGCCTGCTCCACCTCTGACAGGCCTTGGGTGCAGCCAGCTCAGCCTGTGCAGGAGGCCCCGGGCCTCTCGTGAAGCATGTCAGTGGCTGGGACACAGTAAGTGCCCAGGCGATGGGGGCAGGCCCCTGCTGCTGGCCCTGCTTCCCAGCACCCTCCGAGGGCTGCGGCCTGGTCTCTGCTGGCTCTAGCGGCGTCCCTGTGAGCAGCTTTGGGAGGAATGTGCTGTTGCCAGGCTCAGCCGCTTCCTCAGTCAGTCCCCGTCAAGGGGGGTTTATCAGAGGAGCCCGGAGGATGTAGGAATAAGGGTCTCAAAGTATCTGAGTCCTGTGGGAACTGGACCTTCATCGGGCACCTCCACCCTGTAGCCCTGTCCCGGACCACGCGGCTTCACACTTCCCTTCGCACTTCTCTCTCTCACCTCAGTCTCCCGGCTGCGAGCACCAGCTTGAGTCACGTGACCCTGCAGGGCCAGGCCCACCTGGTGAGCTGCTCAGGTCTCACTGCCCACTACCCGGGCCCTACCAGTCCTTTAGTTTCCCAGGGCCTGTGTCTAACCCTGAACTAACTGGGTGTCAAAGGAGAGAACAGACATGGTCCCTCAGGCCTAGGTGGCAGCCTGACTGAGCTGCTCCAGAACTGGGTTCCCCCATGAGCACACCCACCCCCAGCCCTGCAGCAGGCTTGGAGGAGCCTCAAACCAACGGTCTTAGGGAGCAAAGAAGGAGGGGGCCGCCTTCCTCTGGGAGCCATTTCGCAGCCTGTGTCTCTGGGGAGGGAGCCCCCGAGGTTCTCCACGGGAGCTGGCTGGGGCAGTCTTTACGAGCCCCAGCAGGAGGGAGTGTTTCCCTGTGTTATGAGCTCTGTCCTCCTTTGAACGTGGAGCTCCTTAAAACCATCCCCTTTGGGAAAAGTGGCCAGGACTCTTCTACCATTACGTGTGGTGGTAACATTAAAAGGCAAAATTGTGTACGCAGGTCTGAGGCAGTTATAATTAGGATAATTGTCACCGTGTTGCAGGGGCCCCTCTTTCTGGGAAGCTCAAAGCACTTTGGGAGCATTATCCAATTAATTCTGGAAATAGCCGGGTCGGAGAGATGGGGCCAGGCCTCGTCAGGCACGGTTTATGGCCGGGGGACAGCACAGAGAGGTTAAGTGACTAGCCTAGGGTTCCACAGAGCCAGGAACTAAACCCCGTTCAGAGCTCTGTGGATTAGCGTCCGCAGAAAAAGGCATTTATTCTGCCCCTGCAGCCCCAAATGGCAGGTAAAAAGGCCCCGTTTTCCTAAATTTCCCATCAAGCCCTCAGGTCACAGTTTCCCTCTAGAACCCAGTGGTGGAGCCCCCCGAGCTGACCATGGAGCCTCCCTCCCCCTGGCCAGCTTCCTGCAAACAGTTCTCTGAAGGTAGTGACGTGACTGAACAACAGGTCCTGTAGATAATAGGCAGTGGTGACCCAGAGAACTAACCAAGCCAGACACGTTTTATGGGTTGCAGAACAAATTAACTATGAAGAAAAACCTCTTTTTTGGAGAAACAATCACCAGAGTCATCATTGCTTAAGTAGCTCTCTTGGTGGTTTGGTTTTATGAGCTAGCACCAGATGAATTACAAACATCCCAATTCCCCTTGGGGGAAAGTAGTGACAATCCCAGAAGTGGCTTTGACCCCAAGTGTCATGAAGGGGAATGGCTGGGAATGCGGGTGGGAACAGATGGGAGGCCGTGCTGACGGCTTGTGGGAGCCCCAGGGCAGGCTGGGCACATGGAGGGAGTGGACAGGGGCTTTGCCAGGAAGTTTTCTCCATGGACGGGCAGGGCACGGGACGGGACGACAACAGTGACAATGGGGACAAAAGCCTTCAGGGAAGCTCCCAGGGATGACTTCCACATCAGAGCCCCAGAGCAGGAGTTGCCTTAGAGAACGCTACACTCAACCAGGAGGAGAAAAAGGCCAGCCCTCATTGGGTGTATCCAAACTCATTCACTCATCAAAAAAGAAGGGTGGCAGCCCTGGGGGAGGTGACAGAAGCCAAAATAGAAAAACAAAAAACAAACAAAAAAAACACCTCAGTCCTTTGCCTTCAAGGACTTGCCGGGGAAACCAGGCATTAATGTTAAGAACCACACAGAAAAATGCAACATTTCCATGCTGATTCCAAGAGAAGAGGAGACGGGGAGACGTGAGTGTGTGTGTCTGTGTGCGCATGGGTGTCTGTGTGAGCGTGCGTGTGTCTGTGTAAGTGTGTGTGTGTCTGTGAGCACGTGCGTGCATCTGTGCGTGCATGTGTCTGTGTGAGTGTGCATATGTCTGTGTGTGTGCGTGTGTCAGTGTGCACGTGTGTGTGTCAGTGTGCGTGTGTGTGCACCTGTGTGCATGTGACTGTGTGCACGTGTGTGTGTCTGTGTGCGTGCGTGTCTGTGTGCGCGTGTGTGTCTGTGTGTGCATAACTGTGCGCATAACTGTGCGCAAGCATGTGTCTGTGTGAGTGTGTGTGAGTCTGTGTGTGCGTGCATGTGTCTGTGTGAGTGTGCGTGTGTGTGTGTGTGCGTGTGTTTGTGTGCACATGCGTGTGTCTGTGTGCGTGCATGTGTGTCTGTGAGCACGTGCGTGTGTGTGCACGTGCGTGGGTCTGTGTGAGTCTGTGTGCGTGCGTGTGTGTGCACGTGCGTGTCTGTGTGCGTGTGTCTCTGTGTGCGTGTGTGTGTGAGCACGTGCATGTGTGTGCATGTGCGTGGGTCTGTGTGAGTGTGCGTGTCTGTGTGCGTGCATGTGTGTGCACGTGCATGTCAGTGTGCGTGGGTCTGTGTGCGCGTGCATGTGTGTGCGCATGCATATGTCTGTGTGCGCGTGCATGTGTCTGTGTGCACGTGCGTGTGTCTGTGTGCGTGTGTGTGTGTGTGCATGCATATGTCTGTGAGTGCGTGCATGTGTCTGTGTGCATGTGCCTGTGTGTGTGCGCGTGCGTGTGTCTGTGTGCATGTGCATGTGTCTGTGTGCACGTGACTGTGTGTGCGTGCGTGTGTCTGTGTGCGTGTGTGTGCGCATGTGTATGCCTGTGAGTGTGTGCATGTGTCTGTGTGCATGTGCCTGTGTGTGTGCACGTGCGTGTGTCTGTGTACGCATGCGTGTGTCTTTGTGCACATGACTGTGTGCGCGTGCGTGTGTCTGTGTGCATGTGTGTGCACGCGCATGTGTCTGTGTGCGCGTGTGTGTGTCTGTGTGCGTGCATGTATGTGTGCACGTGTGTGTGTCTGTGTGCAGGTGCATGTGTCTGTGTGTGTGCATGTGCGTGTGTCTGTGTCTGTGTGTGTGTGCACATGCGTGTGAGCATGTGTGTGTTTGTGTGCACGTGTGTTTCTGTGTGAGTGTGCGTGTGTCTTTGTGTGCATGTGCATGTCTGTGCATGTGTCTTGTGAGCGTGTGTGTCTGTGTGCTCGTGTGTGTCTGGTGTGCACATGAGTGTGTCTGTATGTGTATACATGTGTCTGTGTGTGTGTGTCTGTGTGCGTGGGTCTGTGTGAGTGTGCGTGTGTCTGTGTGAGCGTGCACGTGTCTGTGTGCGCGTGCGTGTCTGTGTGAGCATGTGTGTGTCTGTGTGCATGTGTCTGTGTGCACAAGCATGTGTGTGTGTGTGCGTGTGTCTGCGTGAGTGTGCATGTGTCTGTGTGCGCGTGCATGTGAGCGCGTATGAATGTGTGCACGTGCGTGCGTCTGTGTGCGTGTGTGTGCATGTACGTGTGTCTGTGTGCACGTGCATGTGTCTGTGTGCGTGTGTGTGCACGTGCGTGTTTCTGTGCGTGTGTCTGTGTGTGCGTGCGTGTCTGTGTGCATGTGAGTGTGTCTGTGTGCTTGTGTCTGTGTGCATGTGTCTGTGTGCATGTGTGTGTGAGCGCGTGTCTGTGCACATGCATGTGTCTGTGTGTGCGTGTGTTTGTCTGCATGTGAGTGTGTCTGTGTGCGTGTGTCTGTGTGCACGTGCATGTGAGCTCGTGCGTGTGTCTGTGTGCGTGTGCATGTGCCTGTGTGCGTGTGTGTGCCTGGAGGGAGGGAGGGCCTCCCGGGCACAGGGAATAGAGGGTTCAGGCTCCCCGGAGGGAAGGAACAGGAAGAAACAGTGCATAAGACTCTTGGTGACATATGGAAAGAAAACCAATCTCCAATATACACCCCCCTCCCCCTTTTTTTGGTCATAAAAATCACCAAAATTAAAGCCCAGCTTATGGGGACATGTGGAGGAGACGGTGAGGAAGTGTGACAAGTTTAGGAGAGAGTGAAATTCAGGTGGCGTGTACCCCCCTCACTGGTCCCTCATGGCACCAGCTGTGCCTGGCTTAGCACACACGGGGTCCCCTGGGCCCCAGCCCTGGGAGCTATGAAGAAAGGGTCCCCCCAGAGCTCCCGAGTGCCAAGGATAACATGGGGAGCAGCAGGGAAGAGACACCGGTCAACAGGGTCACAGGATTGTTCTCTCACAGCACCGGGGCCCCTCTTTGGCCTTGCCGGTGGCTGTGATTGGGGGTTCTGTAGGCAGGGACAGGAAAGTCCCAGGAGAGCTGCTGGGGGTCTGCTGCCAGAGCGTGGCCCCCAGGAAGCCAGTGGTGGGCTGTGGGGGCCTCAAGTGTGCCGTGAGCGTATCCTAGGGCCCCCCACTCCCTTCACCCTGTTCGGCCCCCTCACTCATTTCATCCCGGGGCTGACAGTGTCTGCTGGTGCAGGCTCCACTGCCCCCCCCCAGCCTCCCCATCTTCAAGATGAGGCGGGGACCTGGAGACCCCCAGGGCCAGCCCCACCTCTGACGGCCCGGGTGCAGCCAGCTTGGCCGACCCAGGGGAGGCCCTGGGCCCCTAGAGAAGCCTCCGGGCCGGGAGGAAGGGGAGCATTTCAACAGCGCCCGGCCTTCCCGTCACGGAGAAATGGGTGGCCTGGCCCCCCTCCTGCCCTATGATTATACAATAGACTTACAGTCTCAGGTACCCACAGATCGGCATCAAAATCTATTCTCTAGCCGTAGGGAACGACTCAGAATTGCTACCCTTCTCCCCAGGTGTTGGAGGCAGCACACTGCGAGATCAGATGTATATTTTCTTCAAGATAACACCACCCATTGAGGGGTTCATATTTACATCTTTTGTTGATATTTTTTATAGATTAAAAGCACCTCTTTGCTAGGTGATAATTCCGCTAAGTACTGTAATTTGCTGCCATTAATATTTGCCTGAGTTCTAGTTTGCAAAATGTATTTGAAACCATGTTAGAAAGTCACATAATTGCTTCTCTGGGAGCTGAGGAAATGAGCAGTTTCTTTACTAGCCTTTATCCTGCTAACCTCAGAGTGGGGGGCTCTTCACCCGGAGCCCTGGAAATGGCCGCGTGCCCTGGAGCCGCTGAATTTTGGCCCCCGCGTGGGGACAGGAGGCAGCCCGGCTGGGCCCACTGGGGCCCTGGGCTTTGCTGGGTGCTGCAGGAACACACACACCGTGCTCCCACCCTGCACCATGCTGGGAGGGCACCCCATCCCTGCCTGGGCTTGGGCTTGGGGCCAGAGAGAGCTGCTTAGCCCAGGGGACACAAGACAAGACATCCCCCCTCCCCGGGCCTCTGCTGCTCTCAGCACCTCATCTGGAAGAGGTGGGAATCAGCCCCTCAACCCGACCCTCCAAGAAGGCTCCTGCCGGGGCCCAGGAGGCTCCGTACCTGCCACGTGGAGGTAAAGGGCTGTGAAGGCTGCGGCCGGTGGCACAGCCAAAGCCTGCTGGTCCTGGAAAGTGGGTGCAGGAGGCTGAGCAGGCTTGGCTGCCCCGGGCTGGGTGAGAGGGGGCAGGAGGGGCTCTCCTTTGACAGCACTAAAGCCCGGGGTGCCCAGTGCAGCCACCGCTGTCAGTGGGAGACCCTGGCTCCCCCCCATGCACCTCAAACCCACAGCAGTCCATGCAGTCCTCCGTGACCCTGCGTGTGGGGCCCAAGCCTCCAGATCCTGGACCCTCAATTCCACTGCCCAGTCTGGGGGGCCATGTTTGGGGTGCTAGGAGCCAGGCACCCTGGCACCAGGCCATTGGGTGGGTTCCCACATTCCAGCACGGTGGAGGTTGGGGGAGCACAGGGTTGGGGGTGAATTTAGCTACTCAACTGGCTGTGGCCTGCTGGGCTGCCGGAGTCAGGACAAGCTGGGGTGGGTGCCCAGTGCAAGAGACACGCTTCCCACCGGGCGGCCACGGGGCAGCACCCAGCTGTGGTGTTTGCCTGTTTAGCAACTGGGTGTGGGATGCAACCTGCGCCCCGGGCTCCCCACATTCCTCACCTCATCAAATCCTCCTTGTATGTGATGGACCCTGTGACCCCATTTCACAGGTGAGAAGGGCAAGGGCATGGCCGGAGGTTAGGTTTGGGTTAGGGTTAGGGTTAGCAGCAAACCAAGGCCTTGAACTATAGCACACACAGCTGATGGCCTCACAGGAGGCAAAGAAGATGGGGAGCTCAGTAGTTTCAGGAACAAATTCATTTCATCCGGGGGAAAAAAATTTGCATCAAAGCCACACCATGAAGCTGTTGGAGACACACAGGTAAGGAGTCAATGCAGCTTGCAGGGGAGCTGGGGCCTGGAGCCAGCTGAAGAGATGGGGATCACGGCCCCCAGAGGGAGGGCACGGGCTTGAGGGGGGGTTGAGGGGAGCAGTGGAGGCGGCAGAGAGCAGTTCCTGGGATGAGGGTGACAATGTCCATGGGGCTGGGTGCCGGAGGGGGCCCAGGCCTGCTGCCTGCCTTGTCGGCTCACCTGCCCTGCTTGGAGCCACACCCAGGACAGCCCCCACCCCCCCAGTGGGA
The DNA here is from genome assembly GCA_004027775.1 of Bradypus variegatus. Classification (NCBI taxonomy): domain Eukaryota; kingdom Metazoa; phylum Chordata; class Mammalia; order Pilosa; family Bradypodidae; genus Bradypus; species Bradypus variegatus. Next base: position 45,172 of record PVKY010000209.1, read on the forward strand.
CAGGTGATGGGCACAGATTTGCTCAGTTACTCCTGGGGGTGGAGAAACAGTCACCTCCTTTACTTCCTCCAAATCAGAGTCTGCGTGCTCCGGCTGGTGGGAGGCAGCTTTGGCAATTGCTGTGGCCCCTTCCTCTCTCTTCACAGGTTAAGGTGCTGGAACACCTGGGAGAGGATTGTGTCTGTGGTGTTGGCGGCAATCCTGTGGCCACTTGGCCCAATGGTGCCCCTTTCTCAGGCCGGCCCCGTCTACATCTGCAGCCCCCAGCACAGCCCCCTCCCCTCTGGGGTCTCAGCTTTTCCAGCCCCAAAGCTGGAGGGTGGGAGTGGTGCTGCTCTCGCCTGCAGACACCCGGCGGGGCCTTGCCTTAGGGTGTGGAGAAGGGAAAAAGAGCTCCTTTCTCCTTACTGATCAGGCCCACAGAATCCTCCATATCCCAAAACAACCCAACAAAAATTCAACGTGCCAGCTGCATACTTCCGCTTTTCAACAATTCATTCTGACATGTGAGCTTCTAACACACCTTGGGAGGGGACTTTGGACCAAACAAAGAGTTTTCCCTCTAGAACCAATAAAGTTGAGGTGGGGGGTAGGGGCTTGGAAGAATCCACTCTCCACGGTGGTGGCTTTGGGGGCCATAGCTGGGTTCTAGTCCAAATGGCAACTGGGTGGCCAGAGCTCCCTCCTTCCAGGGGCCCAGCTCAGGGGAGAAGTGGCAGATTCAGCCCCTGTGCCTAGATGACCCTGGGGAAGGCACCGAGGCCTGCCACCCCACACCTGCTGTCCACGGACTGGGCATGCAGAGGAAGGAAGCATCTGTTGCTTGCTTCCTTGTGCCGACAAGGCTGTAGCTCTGTGTGGGTGTCTGCCCCTCGCTGCTGTCACCCGGCCACAGCTTGATTCACCCCATTTGTCAAGGGAACTTGTACCCATCAGTTAACAATGGTGACCTTCAGATTCCTTGTCTGCAACAAGGAGATTATGAGTTTTCCACCTGACCCCTTTTCCATCCTCTGCTCTTGGGTGTCTCGCCCCTACTCACACTTGCCATTATTTGGCTCGCACAGCCCAGGCTTCATCACTGGGGACCTCGATGTGAACAAATCCCAAAGGCTTTTCCACCGTCTTCTTTAGATGATTTATTTCCTCTCTGGATTTAGCCATGTGTAACATGTTTGAGCACTCTGCTTTTTAAAACATCTGCCTCTCTTGGCCTCCAGGACCCACAGTCTCCTGCTTTTTCTTCTGTCTTTCTATCATTTTCTTCTGTCATTCCCCCTCTCTATTCTAATTGCCAGAATTGTTGGATTTACTCCTCAGCCTTCTTTTCCACCCCTCTTTCTCCCTAGGTGACATGACCTCATCTCCTAGCTTTAAAGCCCACCTTAGTTAGTGACTGCTGTGACACTGCTACGCAACAAGCTCTCCAGAAGCTCAGTGTCAGACCACAGGGAGCTCGTGTTTCTCGTTGGTGCCTCTGAGGTTTCGCAGCTGGAGTGGTCTGTTCCATGTGTCTCTTTCTGGGACCAGCTACACACGTGTGACTTTCTCATGGCAAAAGCCGAAGCTCCAGGGAGCAACACCAGCTGTGCAAAAAGATTGTGAGTTTCTGTTTGCACCGTGCCTGCTATCATCTTCATTGGTGGACATTGGGTTGACCCCACAGTTAGGGGGTGAGGAATTACCCTTGGCCCACCATGAGCTGTGGAAAGCTGTGGAAAGATAATTCCATCGTAGAGGAGTGGGGAACTGGGACCAGTAGTTCAGTCCACCCCAATGTGGTGTCTTAGAGCTGTGTATATCCCCCAAAAAAACATGTTCCCAAACTCAATCCAGTTCTGTGGGTGTGAACCCATAGTCAGTAGGAGCTTCTGATGAGGTTACTTCACTTAAGGTTTGGCCCAACTCAGTTAGGATGGATCTTAGTTTTACTACCACAGTCCTTTATCAGCAGAATGAAATTCAGCAAAGAGAAGGCCGCAGAGAGAGCACCACAGGCTGATAGCCAACAGAACCCAGGAGAGAAGGGAGAGGCCACCGTGTCCATTGCCTTGAGACAGAGGGGCCCAGGATCACTCAGAACACCAGTCTTTGTGAAGAAAGCACTGCCTGATGATGCCTTGATTTGGAACTTCTCCTAGCTTCTAAGCTGTGAGCCAGTGTATTCCCGTCGGTTAAGCCAACCCATTGCATGGCATTTGCTTTAGCAGTGAGGAAACGAGAACACCCAGCGTGCCTGCCCGGACAACTCCCAAATAGTGCCTCTTGGCCAGCGTCTGTTCAGAGCTTCAGACGCACACGTAAGTCCTCTTTGGCTTCTCCCATAGCCCCCCTTGAAGCATCCATGGGCCCCCTTTAGACCTCAGCTTCCCTGTGTGTATAAACGAGGAGGCTGGGAATCTGATGATCTACTAAGTTCTGAGAGTGGACGTGGGCATTGGGGTCTTGCATCACCTTTGACTTTGGGATTTGGGATTTGTTTCCCCTTTGGACTTAGGTGATGGCTGAGAAGATGAATGATTAGCCAAAGCCAATCTGGGGGTATGCCAGACCCTTCCGTTGACTCCTGTGGGCCCCAGTGGAGAAGGCCAGGCTGGGGCAGGGCTGGGGGTGGCACGAAGGCAGCTCCCAGTGGCCGAGCCTCAGAGGGGCAGGACCAGCGTGTGGCCCAGCAACTCCACTGCCTCCAAGAAGGATAATTCTCCTGCAGTGGTTCCTGCGGAGGGAGGGGAGGTGGCCTTGGCACATCATGTCCCAGGCCGGCTGTCCTCCGGCCTGAAGCCATGTTCCTCGAACCTCATACGCCCCAAACAAAAGCTGCCTGTACCTCCTCAGCCTTTGCGCACATCTGCATTATTAGCAATGCTAATACCATTCTGCAATGATAAATAATTAAACAATTATGGTCATGAATCAATAAGTTTAGCACATTTTTTCATCAGCAAATTGTACTGTATAAACAAGAAATATAAATTACCAAGTCTAATTTCCCCCTAAAATTATAAACATTTTATATCTAATAATTAAAAAAGTATTAGAATTCAATGTAGGATAGTTAGAACTTTAAAGAATTTTCTGTTTCCACCCAACACATTAAACTGTCATGTTTTATGTGTCTGAATCTGATTAACATTTTGAGACCTGGCCTCAGAATCTTTCTTTCTTTGCTCCCAGAGAAGTTCCCTCTAGGTTTCCTTTTCTCCCCATCCTTGTGGATGGTGACCCCACAGGGCTCTGGCTTCCAAGGGTCCCTGTTGGGGAGCACTGGCCGAAGAGTGTGGACTGATGGGAATTCTTGACTGAGCATAGACTGCAAACCCATGGCTTGGAAGCTCAAGCTATTCCTCTGCAGTCTTTTATTCAGCCTATTGGAAGGAGTTTTATTTTTATATTTTGCTTTTGTTGTTTGATTTGTATTTTAGTTTTGATATCTGGGTTTTCTTGAAACAACAACAACAAAAGATTTAACAACATTGCATTCATGGCCCAGGGCCCTGATGACATCTGAGCAGTGGCTACTCCTTTTAAATGAGCCTGTACGCTCCTGTTTGCCACAGTCCCCACCACTCCCTCTTGTCTCCCAGGCACTGCACTTGGGGGCACCAGCAATTTTCTCACAGGGGCCACATGACCTTCTTTGTCCCCAGCCTCTGTCTGTCACTGATGTCACCTGGCCCATAGCCATCTGGATTTGCAACCCTGATTTAAAGGTTGGAATGTGATGTGCCCCTCCAGAGTCTAAGCATATAAGACAAAAGCCACCGAGTCCCAGAATCCCAGGACATTTTACAGGTGGAAAAACCAAGGATAAGAGTGGAAACTGACTAAATGACCAGATCAAGGTCAGACCGAGGCTAACTGCTGCCGAGTGCCTGCTATGTGCTCGCATGCCCCCTCTTTTCCTGGTAGTTCTGCTGCTTCTGGTGAACCAAACGCCTCCAGGCCACCCTCCTTGTGGTTCTTTTTGTAGCCTCACCCTGGCTCCCAAAGCAGAGCCCCGGGCTGCAAAATTGTCTGTTTTTTAGCCTCTCTACCACCAAAAGATGAAAATCAACCAGTCACAGCATGGAAAACCAGTCTCCCACCTCCATCCCCAGTTTCAGCTATTCTGAGCCTACTATTGGGAGGAAAGCAATCTGCTTATTCACCGGCCCAGCCGTTCCATCCACCTTAGCCAACGGCACCACCGGGCTCCCGGGCACCAAGTCCGGAAACGGGGACTTGTCCTCGTCACCTCCCTTTCCCGCCCCCGCACACCCACGTGCTCGCTGGTCCTTCTGACTCCGCAGTGAATCCGCCCAGATTTCAGCTTCTCCCTGCTCTCCATTCTTCCAGGGCTGCGGCACAGCCCCCACTGGATTTTCTACTTCCAGTCTCTTCCCTCCTTTGAAAGGATGTTCACACAGCTGAAGAAATGGGTCTCTAAATTGCAGATCTGATAAGGCACCCCAGACTTAGCTGAAAATGTCTGATAACCCGGGGATCTCGGGATTTCTCCAGCCTCCCTAACCTAACCTTAGCTTAGTTCAGGTAGGTCTGGAGGCAGGAGTGAGCAGCTCACACAAGTCAGCCCCAGAACAGGGAGAGATGGTGCTAAGGATCGAGTTTTCAGGGAATTCAAGGAAGAGGCAGGCGGTGGGTGCTGGAGAGGCAGGGCCTGCGAGCGGGCACCTCCCGCGGAGTCGGCCCCTCCTTAATCCCACTTCCTCCTGGGCCTTCTTGGCCCCTCCCAGAACGTGATGCGGCTCCCTCCAGGCTTTCGCACCCTTACCCTTGGGGCTCTGTGGAGAGGGGGCAGGCCCAGTCTCTCCCCTGTGCCTACAAGGCCCTGTGTGTATGGGGGGGGTTGGCCAAGCCCCCTGCCTCGTGGCTCCTCGATCTGACAGTGGGGAAGGCTGGGGGGGTGCACATATGAGATGTGACAGCCACACAAAGCAGCCCAGCAGTGAGGGGGGTGGTGGTGACCCTCTTCCCCCCCAGCCCTGGGGAGTTGTCCTGGCTGTGACAGGGGCTCACAGATCTGGTCCCCAGTTCGCCTCGCTCCCAGCAGCACTGACCCATCCTCTCACGCTTTGGCCGGGAATTTTCAGAGCCCAGGGGCCTTCTCAGCTCTTACCACTTCCTGGGGAACACAGGGCTTCCCTGGTTTTCCTCTCCCCAGCCCCAGATCTGGAATCCAAGGCCCGTGGACAAAGCTCTGTCCCCTCCTCAGGTGCTTTGGGAATCTCCCTTCTTGCCTGCTATCATGCATCCGGAAGTTACGGAGCTGGACTTGGGCTGCACACACCACGCGGCTCAAAAAGAACTTGTGATTGAAAAAACAGTGAATGAGTGGACAGCGGCCAAGGTTAAAATGAGTGAAGTGGCTGACAAGGTCCAGCGTTCGCCTGTGGGGTCTGTGCAGTGGGGTCAGACGTCCCAGGCCCTTCAGAGGTGAGTTTTGAGCTCCCAGGGGATGTCTGAACTCAGGATTCGTTCTTCCCATGGCTGCTTTTGCCGTGTCTCAACCACAGTAATTTAAAGACGTCTCTTCTTGTGGACTAAGAACGCCTCAAGAGGACAGCAGCCATCAGTTAAATAAACAAGCCCCTTGGTCAAAACAGATTTGCCAGTCCCAGGAAAACTCTGCTAACCGATCAATTGACAAAATACCTTACCTGGGGCACAGAGCCTTGCTAGAAGTTTTTGCTTTGCAGTGGGGACCAAAATGAACATTAGGGGTACAGGCTTAGGGGGTGAGTGGGGTTGGATATAGAGAGCACCTGCTCCTGGTTGGAATTGGGAGCCTGGTTGGAATGAGGGCAGGTGGCTTACTGGGGACGGGGAGGAGGCCTTGCTGAGCCAGCCGTGACCTGGGCAAATAGTCCTGGGTCCCGCGGGGCCTTCCGAGAGGCCATATGGTCACAGTTCTGAACCATCCACTTTGGGGACCAAAACTGACACACTGACCCACAGATCAGGGTGACCCCAAGGTCATCCAGGCACCACATGTGTGCCTGCTGGTTATTGGGTGTTCTGGTTTGCTAATACTGCTGGGATGCAAAACACCGGAGATGGATTAGCTTTTATAAAGAGGGTTTATTTGGTTACACAGTTACAGTCTTAAGGCCATAAAGTGTCCAAGGTAACACATCAGCAGTCGGGTACCTTCACTGGAGGATGGCCAGTGGTGTCTGAAAACCTCTGTTAGCTGGGAAGGCACGTGGCTGGTGTCTGCTCCAAAGTTCTGGTTTCAAAATGGCTTTCTCCCAGGACGTTTCTCTCTAGGCTGCAGGTCCTCAAAAATGTCACTCTCAGTTGCTCTTGGGGTATTTGTCCTCTCTCAGCTCCTCCGGAGCAAGAGTCTGCTTTCAATGGCCGTCTTCAAACTGTCTCTCATCTGCAGCTCCTGTGCCTTCTTCAGTGTCCCTCTTGGCTGTGGCTCCTCTTCAGAACATCACTCACAGCTGCACTGAGTTCCCTCTGCCCATCAGCTCATTTATATGGCTCCACTGACCAAGGCCCACCCTGAATGGGTGGGGCCGCACCTCCATGGAAATCATCTCATCAGAGGTATCACCTACAGTTGGGTGGGGCACATTCCACAGAAACACTCAAAGGGTTCCAATCTAACCAGCACTAAAACATCTGCCCCATAAGATTGCATCAAAGATAATGGTGTTTGGGGGACATACTACATTCACACTGGCACACTGGGGCAGGAGGTGGGCTGGGAGAGAGGGTGTCCCATTGCCACTGACCCTCCAGCACTTCCAATGCAGGGATGCAGGGATGTGTGGGCCAGGCCGAGAAGCTGGCTGGCTGGGAGGGGCCCGGTGAGTTTGGAGGAAGCTGGCACTGCAGTGGTGCTTTGAGCTCCCATAGGGCCCCCCCCCGGTGGAAGGGTCATGGCCTCCCAAGGCTTCTCTGAGGTAGGACCCCTCCAAGGCCCCAGCCAAGCAGGACCACCTGAAGGCCAGGGACGTCCTCTGAGGATGTCTGAGCAGAGCCGCAACCTGGGCCATGGCGGCCCTCCGGCTTCCCCGCAGCTGGGGTAGCTCTCTCCCCTCGCTGCTCCCCGCCTCCGTGGGTGGGTGGCAGCATCACGGTTGCCGGTGCCAATGCCAGCATGCCGGGGCCTCCAGATTTTGTTTCACTCAGTGGCTCTTAGCAACATGTTTCCTGCATTCTGCTCATTCTGTTTCACATTTCACACTTCCCCAGGCTGAGAGATCCAGCCCTTCACTGCAAACGCTCTGACAGGGCTGGGGCGGAGGGAGCCCCTGCTGGGCTCGGCACCGGCTGGTCAGGGGGGCTTGCTGGTGGGGACACGGTCAGGAGAGCTCGGGGGTGACGTCCCTGCCCCCGCCCCCTCCTTCCTCCCTGACCCCGCGAGTCCCCGCTGGAGTCAGCTAATGGCCGGCACATGTCCTGCTCCACTCCAGGGTGTCCCAGCCTCTCTGAGCACTTGCCGGGGTGGGATGGGGGGTCCCTCATGGCCCGACTCCATCAACTCACCCCTATCTCCAAACAGACCTCAAGTTTTCCTCTGTCACACCAATTAAAGAAAATAAGTTTTTCTTCTACCTCTTCAAGGTCTCTCTAGTCACTTAGAAAGACTCTCCTAATTTCTTCTATTTATATTAATTAAAAAAAATTTTTTTTGCATAAGATTTTCTTTTTTATCCTTTGTTTGCAAAACTGGATGAATTGAACCCCTAGATTTTTGTGTATGTATCTATGTCTCTATTTATCTGTCTATATTTTGAATTTTAAACCTATAATAATGTTCAGAATCAGCTCACAAAACTGGATTACACAAAGCCAGCAGGTTTAAAAATATTTCAAAGATGTTGCTTTCATGCTTCAAATCCTTGAAAAGCCAAAGACATTCACTTCTGAAACTAAGTCTTGGGTTTTGCTGAAAAAAAAAAAAATAAGAAACGTGTTTAATAGCACATATGGCATAATTTTATTTGACATCTGTTTTGTAACAAACAATATTTAGCTCACTTATTTGCTGAATGATACAGTACACAGTGCAAACAAAAAGTCCAATGAACAGTTTTACAGAGTTTGTAATATATCAATATTTATTGCAAAAGAATGCAAAACTTAAACATTTAAGTGTGTTATTGATTGTAATATGCAAAATATTGATTACTGTATGTTGCCATTGCAAAAAAAAGCGTACTAAATGCCTTCTGGGATATGAAAATGAGGTGCATTTCGGCAAGAGGCGTTTGCTTGCTCCCCTTGGTGACATTTAGCTCAGGCCTGCTCCCCCTCGTTTGTGTCATCCTATTGAAGACAGCTGTCAATATATTTAGGATGGTTTAGCTCATAACAGCAAAAATGGTGAGACTATTGGCTTAATTGCAAGGAGTGATTGATTTTAATGGAAACAACATTTAAAAACTCAGAATGCACTTTTACTTGGCAGTGGTAATAGAATGTTCTAATGAATAGAAGCCTCAGTCATAAATGTACAGTATTTACTGCAGAGATGAGCAAAGGACAACAATGGTTGATACATTAAAAATTGCTTTTTCCTCTAAAGTTGAGAGAAACTATTTCTTTGTTTACATAATTGGGCTACAGGAACCAATGCAGAAATATAATCAGATGCCACCTGGGGAACAAAGCAAACAGCCAAGCTCTGGCCAGTGAAACCACAGGCATTGTTTTCATTACTGTCATTATTATTGGAAAAATAATATTGAAAAAAATATTTAAACAACTCGTGGTCGTTCCTCTAGTTGTGAGCAAGAAGAAATGACAAGGCCTCCCTGTGCTGTTGGGTTCTGGGCGTTGGCTGTGCTCTTCTTCAACTTGACGTCGATAAAGTAACAAATGCAACGAAGATGCAGTCTGCCCGATGGGAGGGCCCCATGGGATTGGCTCCAGCACACGCGGGACCCCGGAGGGGATCCCCACCAGGATGGTCCCTGGGAGTCTGGACCTTTCCACAGGGACCAGGGACATCAGGGATTTGAACACTCTGGTGGGCTTCTGAGACATCCAATGACAACACAACAGCTATCGTTTGTTGAGTGACTTCATGTTCCAAACACCACGTCAGGAACTTTGTTTGTGCTATGTGATTTATCCCTAACTCTGGCTCACCAGAAGCTCTCTCCGTGTTCAGAGGGGACTTACGATGACCTGCACTGGGCTGTAAGCACTTTGAAAAGGCTGTGGTTGTGTCTTCCCACGTGCAGCAGTTCTCCTTAGTGCTCAGCACCCATGTGTGCCCAGCACTCTCTAGGGTCTGGGAGCTGGGGGTGGGCTGAGGGTGAGGGTGGGGAGATCGAGACACTGTCCTGTGGGTGCTGGTGACCGAGGCCATCCATGGACCCAGGTTTGTATTTGGGGTATCAGGAGACTCAATTAGCAGCTTTGGGGAAAGGCAGAAGACAGGGACAGAGGCTCCTTGCGGGGAGCCGAGGTGAGAGCAGGCCTCTCCTGCTGGGGTGAACTGGAGGCTGTGCTCATCCCGAGAGCCTGAAGCTTCCTGTCCATCCCGGCATCCTCCGGGGACCAGAACAGCAGGCAGCCTCGTCTTCTCTGGATCTCCAGGCTCTCTCGGTGGTTTCCCACCTCCCTCCCAAGCCGCTGACCAGGTGAGAACCACTCAGCCCACTGGGCACTCCAACTCCGATGGCTCCACACTCTTTTTTTTTTTTTTTGCAAGCTGATGGCTTTATTTTTTTGTATCCTCCCCTCCCTTGTTTTTCTTACTGCAATTTTATTGAGATATGCTCACATATCATACAATCATCCAAAGTGTACCATCAGTTGTTCACAGTATTGTCATAGAGTTGTGCATTCATCACCACAATCAATCTTTGAACATTTTCATTACTCCAAAAAATAAGAATAAAAATTAAAGTAAAAAAGAACATCCCAAACATCCTATACCCCTCCTCACACCCTATTGTTCATTTACTTTTTTAAAAATACAGTTTTATTGAGATATATTCACACACCCTACAATCATCCACAATGTACAATTACAGCACCGTCATAGATTTGTGCATTCTTCACTAGAATCAATTTTTGAAACTTTTCCTTACTCAAAAAAAAAAATAAATAAAACAAAATAAAATGAAAGCAAAAAAGAATACCTAAATCTTTCTGTCCCCTCCATCCCACCCTATTCTTCATCTAATTTTTGTCTCCATTTTTCCAATCATCTGTCCATACACTGATAAAGGGAGTGCGAGCCACAAGGTTTTCACAATCACAGTCACGTCACTATATGCAATCATCTTCAAGAATCAAAGTCACTGGGTTGCAATTCGACAGCTTCAGGTATTCCCTCTAGCCATTCCAATATACCAAAAACCAAAAAGAGATTTCTATATAGTGCATGACAAGAATACCCTCCAGAGTGATTGCTCAACTCCATTTGGAATCTCTCAGCCACTGAAACTTTATTTTGTTTCATTTTTCTTCCCCCTCTTGGTCCAAGAAGAGTTTCTGAATCCCGTGATGCTGGGTCCACAGTCATCCCCAGAAGTCATTTTCCATGCTCAACACCCCTTTTAACTTCTCTAAGCCTCAGTCTGTGCATTTTTAAAAGAAGGGTTAAATGAGCTAGGACATGGAAAGGACAAGCATCAGCCTTGGCACCGAGTAAGTGCCAAGAAAATCTCAGTTTGTGTTTGCAGGGTTCTTCTTCATTGCTTGTGCTCGGGGCTGCTCCTAAGGTGCCACTTAACCTCCCTGAGCCTCCACTTCCACATCTGTAAGATCCATTTTATATCTCCTCGGGCCGCTGGGAGGATTAAACTACACTGATGCATGTCATGTGTTTTGCACAGCGCCTGGCCCAGGACGAGCACCCCAATGTCAGGTAACAGTTACAATAACAATGGTGTCTTCTGATACCAAGAGGCATACCTGGGTCCATTTGGAAACAAAGAACTAACTGCAGCTGTCACCGTCTGGCCCTGCCGAGATGGTCGACGGGAGGTGCAGAAGACAAGCACCTCTCGCAGGAGAAGGTTCCAGCAGATGTTGAAGCTGCAGCTTTAGGCATCAGTGACTTGGGGCTGCAACCTGATTCGTGGGGTGAAGGGGGCAGTCTTAGAGCAGCCCAGCCCAGCTTCCCCCTTCCTCCTCTGGCCTCAGCAGCAATTACTAGCATGAAGGAAACAGAAAGCAGAGCAGTATATGTCACAAGGAAATAAGAACATTGCACAATGAGAATAAATAATAATATTTTTTTCTGGCTTTCATGAAACTCTAGATATAAAAAGCTGGAGAAAGGGGATTTTTTTTTTTTTGCAGACCTTAATTATAGCAGGGTTGTTAGTAAATTTACTGAATTGCAAATGTAAAATATTCTGATGGCCTGAGTAAAACCACATATTTAAGCCTTCTAAATGAACATTTCTGTTTTTTGAGTAATTTGTACCATCTGTGTCAAAATTCTGAGTCTAGAAAAAAAAGCAGTGGAACAAATGTTGGTTCCATAAAACAGTCCTAGTTCATTGTTGAAATTGTCACACATTAACATTGCAGGCCATCTGGGAAGACAAAAGCCTCTAACCAGATTGTGGAGATGATTTTATTGGTCTGGTATTAATCCGGATTGGCATAATATTTGAGCAGAAAGGAGAGATGAGGTGAAGTGGAGCCCCCCCCAGCCTCCCCAACCGTGCAGGAGTTGTACCATCTCCTTCTACAAGACAGCGTGGGGGTATTTGTGAAAAAGCCGGCTTCGGCGTCAGCAAATGTAAATAAATGCAAGGTAATATTTCCAGTTAAACGCGCGCGCGCACGCGAAGCCCAGAAAGGGCCCGGGCGGCTGGCGCGCGGGGACGGTTTACCCAGGGCCAGGCTGGCACGAGACGGAATGGAATCTTCCTTTACCGCTGCACATCTGACTCCAGCGCGGGCAGGAGCCCACACCCGGGATGGCCAGCTGCTCCTCGCCCGCGCCCGCCGCCAGGCCGCCCGGGCCCGGGGCAAAGCCGGCCACCGCCTTCCCGGGTCCTTGGCCCCTCGCCCATGCGCTGCCCCCAGGGCAGACCCTGCGCCTGGGTCCCGCCACCCCGGGGGCATCTCCCGCGCCCCCTGGCCCCGGCCTGTGCCAGGGTGCAGCTCCAATCAGCTGGAGAGCAGGAGCTGGGTGGTCACCCCGCGCGGGTCCCGTCAGCGTCGCGCTGGAGCAACGGGCTCGAGGTGATGGCTCAGACCGCGCCGTGGCCTGAGCGCGTCTCCAGTGGGAGAGGAGACGGTGCTGTCCCAGGCCCCATCTCCTACTTGCGTTTCCTAGCGTGGGACCCTCAGTGCCCAGGGAAGACCCCCGAGTGTGTGACGCGCGGACTTCAGCAGGTGCAGGCGCACCGCGGGAAGGCCGTCAGCCTTCGGGGGTTTCAGGAGGGAGTTCCAGGGAGGCTGCCGCCCTTGCCCTGGTTTCCTCTTGGGCATGACCGGGACTCCGCCTGCCCGTGAGGTGTGGCTCCGTGTGGCTGAAGAATCGGGCAGGGGTGCTCGGGGTGCCGGGTCCTGGGACGTGGGGCTAGGGGCCGGGGGGAGGCCCTGCGGTCTCAGGGTCTGTGGGGTGTGGAGCCGCGGGGCCCAGGCCCGCCCGCAGGGTCTCAAGGAAGCTTTGTGAGGCCGTGGAGGGAAGCAAGGGTCCTGGCCCCCCCCGTCGCAGTGTCCCCAAGTTCTTTGTCCACCACGAGGTCATGGGAGAATAACTGTCCCTTCAGGCTGGCAGTGTCCACTTCTGCTCTAGGTCGTGACACCGTGATCTGAGGCTGCTTTGAGTGCCTGCTGCACGCTCTTCCCTGTTGTGGAGGGAAGAGAAAAGGAATACTGGGGCCCTGGCCAAGCAGAATTCAGCCCATTTGTTAGGGAAAACTTATCCAAAACAATGAGGGAAATGACGGTGGAAATGCAAGTTGCCGGGTCCCCAAAACTCAGATAATTAGGGCATGAGTATAATAATTGTGTGATGCAGCCAGAAGGGTCTTTTAAAAATGGAAACGGATGGCTGTGCTGGGCTGTGTGAAGCCCCTCGGTGGCTCCCACTTGCCCCTGGGATGGAGGCGGAATCCCCACGAGGCCCCTTGCCTTGCAGGCTCCCCCAGAAGTGGCCTCGTAGCCTCCCCAGGTCCCTGCCCCTTCTCTCCACGGGCCTTGGCATCTCTGTCCCAGCTGCCTGGAGGGCCGTCCCTCCCCCCTCCTGTCAGCCTGGTTTGCTCCCCTTCATCCTTCGAGAAAGACTGTCTTTAGGGACACACCCTGTCGGTCTCCCGGCACCCAGCATTTTTGTAATGACCTTTTGTAATTATTTTGTAATTTGTAATATAAAATAAAATATGCTTATTTTATTGTGTAGTTACTGCTTATGCCTTAATATCTGAATTCAACAGGATCCTGTTTCCAATGAAAAGATGAGAGCTTTTTTGGGGTCTCTTTGCAAATATAAATATAAACTTATGATAATTCTTAGTTATGCTGTAATACATATTTGATATCATATATATACATGACAGTGCATTCACTTTCACCCTCCCATGTCACGAGTTGGTCCCATTCAAACTCCCCCCACGCCGTGTCCCCAGGGGCCTCCGTACCAGGGAACCGTCTTTTCAGGCACCAGCTACAGTTTTCCAAAGCATCTCCGTGCCCACTTCCTTCAGTGCCCTGTGGGCTGCAGTGCTTTTTGAATCCATGCCTGATGCTGTTGAGAACTTTATCTTAAGCTGTGAGCGTGGTTTGCCATCCATGTTCTCCATAAAATAACCACTTCCCGGATTGCCTGTTTATGAGCTCCTTAAAACGCTGCTTTCCAACGCCATCCAGCAGCGAGTTTTGAGATCCCAACCCCCTCCAAGAATATTAATTATTATTCTGCTTATTTTCTTTGCCATTTTTGTTTTTGTTTTAACTAATTCCATCAGGTGACCTCTAGAAGTATCCATAATTAGCATCAGTTGGGAACCTATAGAACTAATGTCTTTCCTAAATTGTACTTGAAGTTCAGAGCAGAGGCCAGTGATATAAGAAAAGACTTTGTAAAGATTTGAGCACAAAGCATCCCTCCCTCTTTTAAAGGATAATTTTGAGAAGAGCCCTTCCCCCATATTCTGTCACATTTGGTCATTCTTTAACGTCTCTTGCTCTAGACCAGACACTTTATGAAGGCAGAAACCTCACTGGTGTTTTTCACCGCTGTGTCCTGGGGCGCCCGCGGGACCTGGCACTCCATAGCTGCTTCTGATGGTTTGGAGCTGCGAGTACCCCAGAAAAACATGCTCTTAAACATAATCCATCTTGGTGGGAGTGAACCCCTGGTAAGTACGACCATCTGATGAGGCTACATCAGTTAGGGTGTGGCCCAGCCCAATCGGGATGGGGCTTGATCCTGTTACGGAAGTCCTTTATAGTCAGAATGAAATTCAGACAGGGGAGAGAGCACCAGAGGGAGCAGCCGGAGCTGAGCATCAGCGGATCCAGAGGGGAAGGGAGAGGCCAGGAGACGCCACCACGTGCCTCGCCATGGGACAAGCTCAGGACCGAAGATGGCCAGCAGCCCGTCCTGTACCGCTACAGCCTAGGGGAAGAAAGCATCGCCTTGATGACGCCTTGATTTTGACTTTTTCCCTGCCTCAAACCATCAGCAAATGAATCCCTGTTGCTTAACTCTACCCAGTTCATGGTATTTGCTTGAGCAGCCCAGAAAACTAAAGCAGTGCTCAATAAACACTTGTGGAATAAAGGGATGAATGATGCCACATGTCTTGGAGTAGAGATGGGGAGGTGGAGGCAGGCGTGGGGCAGCATGGTTGCACAAGGTGGGGGGCTGCCTTCAGCCGGGTGGGGGGGGATGTTGCTTCCCAAGTAAAGGACATGGAAGGGACACTGACATTCCAAAGAGATCCCCCCACACACACACTTACCCCCACCCCCACACACAGGAGTGCTGTAAAGGAAGAGCTGTTTGAGGCCAAACAGAAGTCTGCAAAACAGTGGAGGAAAGGGGGAGGGGAACGTAAACTCGGGGCCAGCCCGCCCCCCCACCAGCCGCAGTTCGCTGTCATAGGTTCTGACCAGGTAATGAGCACAGACCGAGGCGCCCCTGATGATTCCCTTCTTGTTAGTCATCGTATTTAGCTCTCTAATGTCTTCCACTTAAGTAATAGCCACTGAGGTGTGGGGCTCCCTGGTGCCTAATGGGCCAGGGTGTCGCCGAGGGCCATTAATCCTGGTGGCCATTAATCCCGGGACGTGCCCAGGGTCATTACAGGGTATGTAGCTCTCAATGAGCACGATACAGTGAGGGCGCACTCCCCGGCCCCCCGCCCCGGGAATGCCCCACTGCCTGGAGTGCAGCAGTCCGGGTCTGGGGGTCTTTGCATACGTGTATGCATGTGTGTACATGTACACGTGTGTGTATATATGCATGCATGTGCATGCACACACCCATAACACGGGGACCCCTATCCAAACAGGGAGAAGGAGATGTGTGCATCCGTAGGCTTTTCACAACAAAGATGCAGACAGCTGTCTCCAACGGCCACTGTGGGGCCAACCGTAGCTGGGGTAGGGGCTGGGGCAAAAGTGGAAGGAATGGTTATTGCTGTGTTTGGAGGGCTGCGGCCAGAAAGAATTAATCGGAGAAGGATTGGGGCTGGCTTGGCTCTTTCAGAGTGGAAGGAAGGGACTGCCCAGTTTCCTGCCATTAATGAAGGATAAGAAAACACAGAAAAGGGGCACAGTAGCATGGGGGGCAGAGCTGAGGACTCCGGCTGGTTGTTCAGGGAGGCAGCAGCTTAGTTATAGCAGCTGCGGCATCCTGGGCTTGCGGCCGGGGCTGCCCCTCTGCCTCCCTGTGGCCTGTTTTCTCCTTCCGACCCCTTTTCTGCTTGCTGTTGTATGGCTTCTGCTGCCCTGTGGCTTCTGGGCTCCATGGCTTCTGCTGTCACGTGGCTTCTGCTGCCCATGGCTTCTCCTTATTTTACATGAGGATTAAATACAGTAACACAATAGAGCATTTGGGATGGTGCCTGGAACCCAGCAGGAGCTTAATAAACGCTTCCTCCTCCTCCTCCTCCCCTGGTTTCACTGTGACTGTGCGGTTCTCTTTGTGTGTCTCTTGGCCTCCACCCCTGACCGTGACACGCTCTTTGGGCATCACGGTCACTCCCTCTGCAGGGAGGCTGCGCCCAGGCAGGTACCCATCTCCACAAACACCCTGTTGGCTGCAGCCACCTGCCTTCTGGGCCACTGCTGGCAACTGAAGTTGGACGTCCTTGGATCAAGGGCCAATCTCTGGCTTGGTGGAAGTGGCAGGATTTTGAGGTGCAGAGCGTGCGACCCTAGCAACGCGGTGGGTGGGCATGGTGGGTGACCGGACTGTGTGCCCGGTTCTGCTCCATCAGGATTCCCACCTGTCCCTGGCCCAGCGGGCACCACGTGGGCAAAGCTCCTGGTTGACGCAGAACTGTCCTGGGTCACCCGAGCTTTGGGAAGCTGGCCTGGTCAGTATTCTAACGGCCATTTTATCACTGTGGTCAGCGAGGCGAACTGACGGCCAGAGCTGGATTTCCATCCCAGACCTCCTAACGATGAAGCCGGCACCTTCCACCCGTGCCACGCTGCATTTACGGGGAAGACACACCCCGTGTGGATGGCTTGGCGAGAGGCAGAACCGCTGGTGCCACCAGGAGGGACGGGGGTTGGCACGAGGACGCACACGAGGTGGGCAGAGAGGTGGCCTGCAGAGGGGAGAGTCAGATGTGGCTAAAATTTTCTGCAGTCTCTTATTCGGTCTGGCTTGTTTGTAATCTTCATTTCAAAGACCTCACTCAAGGCGGACTCCCTGGGAAGCCATGCCTGGCCGAGGCACCCACCAGGGCCCAGCAGGGCCTGCCCAGCTCTCCTACAGCCACAGCCCCTTTCCCCTCTGGACTCAGTGACGGGGTCTTAGCCAGAGCACCCTCTGCTCCCAGCGAGCAGGGGGTGGTGCTCCTCACCTCAAGCGGGCCAGCAGTGGGTGACGCATGTGGGTGGGTGGGGGAATCTCAGGAATGATGCCTGGCCCCACCCACTAAAGGACCAGGACGCAGAGAAATGTCACTGCTGCTGCACGGAACGGTGGCATTATCAGCCCCGTGCAACAGGCAAGTGTATTAAAATGCCATTAATGCAGCAAATTAAGCTTATAGCAAGGTAAACACAAATTAAATCAATAACCAGCACATGGGGGACAGCTGCCTTTTCCCAAAGGGTCTCCCAGGGGTGGGAGTTGGGGGGACTGGCTGGATAGGGAGAGGGGCAGGTAGTCAGGAGGGGAGCCCATCGCCCAGGCCCTGCGCAGTGGGTTCTCAGAGGGCCCAGGCCGAGACCTGTTTCTACGGTGGCTTTCCCCCCAGGTGGAGTCCCCACGAGCCGCCAGCCCTCCAGGTGTGTGAAAGGGAGGCTGGATTCGTTTGGGCTGCTCAGCACCCATTCTCCCTTCTTTTGTCAGTGGCATCTGGATTCTTCTTTGGAGACCTGCCAACTCTCCATCCAGGTAGTTCTGGCAGGTTGACCCAACTGGGCTGAAGACCTGGGCAACTTGCCCAGGCTTCTTGTCTCCTGAGAGAATCGCATCCCCTGTGTCATAGCATTTGATTTGGGCTGCTCACCTGACCCAAGTGGTCCCAAAAGGCACCCAAGGATTTCCAGTGGAACATTCTGAAATGCTTTCCTGTCCTGCAGGGTTGCTGAGCTGACAGGATGCAGGCCTGGAGCTGCAGGGGCCACCCTTACTTCATGGGGAGAACATTGGCTGAGAGTGGAGACACTGAGGGGAAAGGAGGGAGGGGCCCCATTTGAACACCTGGGTCCAGCTATGCCTGAAGCTGCAAAAGGCTACCCTCGGACTCTTCAGGAACTGAGTCCCCATCTTTTTATTCTTAAGTTAAATTTGGTCATTTGCAATGAAAAGAGTCCAGCTTTAAAAATAAGGTCATTCCTTTTTTAAACAGAAAATCCATTTGCCAAACACCTCTCAGGGACCATTTAGCATGTGGTCAGATGGCAAAGTTGCTGGAGGTGTGTATTAGTTAGGGCTCTCTAGGGAAATAGAATCAATGAGAGGTGCCTCTGACTATCAAATTGTAAAAGAGACTCACACAACTGTGGGTATGCACGAGTCCAAATTCTGTAGAGCAGGCAGCAAACTGTCAACTCCAAGGAAGATGTCTGATGAGCTCCTCAGGAAACGAACTGGCAACCTCGAAATGCTTCACTGGGCAACTGAAGAAGTGAAGGTCCTCTGTCTGTCTCGCTTGTAAGTCTTCAACTGATTGATTGGATTACATCCAGCCAATTGCATTCTCTCATTGTGGAAGACACGCCCTTCAGTGACATCATCAGTCACAGCTGCAGCCAATTGACTGAGGAGTTACTAAACCAGCCTGTTGGTTTATTAACCAGCCTCAAATGTCCTCGCAGCAATGGTTAGGCCAGTGCTTGCCTGACTAGACAGCTGGGTACCGTCACCTGGCCAAGGTGACACATGAACCAACCATCACAGGTGTCCCATGGACTTCCTTGTCCTCCCTCCAGT
>PVKY010000210.1:0-63591 GCA_004027775.1 Bradypus variegatus
GCTCGACTTCCCCTCTGGACCTGCTCTAACATCGCCCTCCGCCTCCCTTAGCTTCCCTGGAGGGCCTCCCGGGGGACAAGGTGAACCTCTCCTGCGCAGGGGTGTCGCACCCCATCCGCTGGGCCTGGGCGCCTAGCTTCCCGGCCTGCCAAGGTCTGTCCAAAGGACGCCGCCCGATTCTGTGGGCTTCGTCGAGCGGAACCCCCACAGTGCCTCCCGTCCAGACCTTCGCGGGCCGCCTCCGCGCCCTGGACCCTGGCATCCGGCGTCTGGAGCTGCTCCTGAGAGCGGGGGACTCCGGCACCTTTTTCTGCAAGGGTCGTCACGAGGGCGAGAGCCGTATGGTGCTTCACGTGCTGGGGGACAGTGCCGATTGCAGGGCCTCGGGGCCTCGCCACGGTAGGTCAGGGCCTGCGCGCGCAGCGGGGCTGAAGAGAGACACACACCCGGGAGGGAGGCGGCTCTTGGCCCAGGGGTTCCTGAGCAGGGAGAGTGAGCTCTCTGTCCTCGCTCTACTGATGCTGGCATTCTCCTCCGTTCCCCTAGGGTCCGTTTACCCCCAGCTCCTGATCCCACTGCTGGGCGCGGGGCTGCCGCTGGGACTGGGAGCACTGGGCGTGTACTGGTGGCTGCGCAGGTGGGCGTGAGGGGCGGGGCCAGGTTTCATGGGGCGGAGCCAGAGGCGGGAGGAGCGGGACCAGAACCTTGGCAGGCGAGAAAGAGCTAGATTGGAGAAGGCAGGCGTTTGGAGAAGAATGGATGAGGTCAGAATTCGAGGCTAGGCCATAGGCCTGGTGGGTGGAGCCCTGGCGGGGGAAAAGGGGGCGAAGCTAGAAGGGTGGGTGGGATCAGAGCATGGGCGGGGCTCTCTGTGAGGGTGGAGCCTACGCTTTTCTGAGTCGGAGCCTGCAAGTTGCTGGGATGTCGGTGGCAGAGCCTGGGGCCAAGAAGAAAAAGAAAGACAAGACTTCAAAGTCTCGTACATCCCTTTCAGGCGCTCGCCCCCGTCCCCGCTTCTACCACCTACCAGATTTGGTGAGAATGACTTCATTCTATTTTCCCTTCACGGCCCCTCGATTCCTGAGTCTGAGCCCTTGCTGGGAGCAGACAAGTTGGTCACCTTCTCTCCGCCCCTCAGCTCTGTCCCCCCCACATAGCTCCACTCGTGAGAGCCGATCCCCAGAGGACAGTAAAGGAGGAAGAACCCCAGCTCCCAGGAGACCTGGACCAGGAGACTGTAAGGGTTTGGGAATGGGAGGGGGCTGCCAGAATACCTGGGGAAAATAGACCAGGAAAGACAGGAGGGCTGGGTCCCCAAGGGAGTCAGACTGCTATTCCAATTCTGCCTTCCTTTCGACCCCCCAGAGTCTTCACTATGCGGACCTGGACCATATGGTCCTAAGAAGCCCCCACCGGCTATCCCCAGTGGTCCCTGCTGATGCCTCCACCATCTATGCGGTTGTAGTTTGAAGGGAAACCCCTACTCCAAACCTTACAACTTGGGGCTCCCAGCTCTCCATAAACCCCCTCCCCCTCTTGGCCTCTCACCTGAAAGAGGAAGGCACCAGGGGGTAGAAATGAGGACTAGACTGGGAGTCAGGAACCTGGGTTCCAGGATGTCTCTACCACTGATGCTGCTCCTTTCCGTTACCCCCATCTCTCCTGTAGCTTTCATCTCTCCTTCATCACTTGGGTCCTCTCTTAATCATTAAATACAGTCAAGCCCTGCCCTCCCACCTCAAGACATCAAGAACTCCCAGATAGTTCCATTCATCCCTTTCCTTCACAGTCAAGTTTTTTGAACCATGGGCCCACACCTACCTCTTCTATTTTCTTCTCCTTCACTCCACATGATTGCTCATCTGCTGAAACTGCTCATCTGCCAGTAATGTCCTGATGCCCACACCCTATGGTCATTTTGTTAGCATTCACTTGGCTTGGTCTTTGATTACTCCCTTTGAACTCTGTTTTCCTTGGCTGCTGGTGACTTCCTTCTGGGACTCCTCTTCTTTGTTCCCTTATGGCATCCCCCACCATTCTAGACTCGACCCTTTCTTTCCCCCCTTCCTCTTCTTCTGGGAAGTTCTCATGCACAGCCAGTATTCAGCCCCTACCTTTGCAAAGGACACATAAATCTCTCTAATTTAGATCTCAGATCCGAGATTCCCATAGCTGTCCCTGGGACATGCCCCAGGCCAGCCCCAGGAATTTTACACACAGCACATCCAAAGCCCAACTCACAGTCTTCTCCCAACCCACCCATTTAATCTTCCTCCAGATTCTCTCTTGATCAACCCAGTTGCCCATGTCAGAAACTACGAGTCATGCAGACATCCTTCCTCTCTCATCCCCACACAATGAGCCATCCACTCTTGTCTGTTTATGTCTTCTTAACATCACTGTCAAATCCACACCCTTCTCCACACCCAGTGAGTGCACTCTCCTCATTTCCT
Organism: Bradypus variegatus; assembly: GCA_004027775.1. Lineage (NCBI taxonomy): Eukaryota > Metazoa > Chordata > Mammalia > Pilosa > Bradypodidae > Bradypus > Bradypus variegatus. Next base: position 2,454 of record PVKY010000210.1, read on the forward strand.
GCCTGGATTACCCATAGCCTCACCTCAATCTGCCCTCGCCCTCCTCGCAAGAAACACCGAGGATCCTCCCCAAATGCTAACCTTATTTCAGGACTGCAGTTCAGAACCTTATTTCAGAACTCCTTGGCCTTCAGTTCTGGGCCCATGGTCCTTGGCTGTGGCTGCAAGGTGCCAATGGACTCTCCCTGCTCCCCAGGCTCACCTCCTGCCACCTCATTCCACATTCACATAACATACCTGGCCTTAGAGAAATTCTCCCAGCTCCCAAAGGTGCCTTTGCCCATATGATTCCTTCCTTCCTCCTGGATTATCCTTTTCCCTCATCCCCTCCTACCTGCCTGGCTCATTCTTATTTATCCTCAGGACTTAGTTCAGGAGTGTTACCCTTTCTGGGAAGTCAATTCCAACCTTCTTTCCCTACCCCTATGTACACTTTGATGCCTGAGGGAGCCCACTTATTTCTCTCATAGCAAGAGCCTCCTATGAATTGTCCCATCATAACTTGTATTTGAATTATCAAGAAATTTTCCTGTGCTGTGAGGGGACTGACCCTTTTATATTACTGCTAACCCTCAGTAAATGAGTGAATGAATATAATTGTCTCTGGTCATGTCTTTCTTCCTTTCTAACAAATCAGGATGGGCTGGTAATCTAGAATCATCTGACATTTAGATAAATCCAGAAAGTGATCTACCCACACTCTTCTCTGCCCTGGACACACTCCCCAAGAGAAATTCTGTCTTGTCCATTTTGCACCCAAGCACCTATGACAGGGTCTGGCAACAAGTAAGTTTCTAATGAGGGTTGGTTCAATGAAAGAGACTTCCTTCTCAGCACTGACCCCAGCCTCGGGTTTCAGCCCCAGCCCATCCCCCTGCCCCAGTAAGACACCAGCCATAGTCCAGTCCACAATGTCAGTTCTATTTTATTGGTTCTGAGGGAGAGGGCTCACCCAGTGGCCTGTGTTCTTTTTTCCCACACTTTGCCCAACTGCCATCTTGAGGCCCTCTCCCCACTACTACCTACTTACCAACCTCTATCTAACCTTCCTTCCCCTTCTACTCCCTATGCTGCCCTTTCCCTAGCCAGCCAGGACCCCACGGTCCTGGTCCTCAGCTGTGAGGGCGTGTGCTGAGCACCAAGCAGAGGGAGCTGAGCCCAGCGCCTGCCTTCTCCAATTCTGAGCAGGACACAGGTACCAGGGTGACGTCAGTGAGCTTCTGCAGTGCCTGCAGGGGGGGGCATGGAGTCAGGGGAGGTAAGACCCTTGAGGTCTTCCATCTAGGCTTTTAAAGAAGACACCCCTCCTTCCTCCCAGCAGGAATGCCCGGGGCTCCCTTCCCTGTTTGGTGATGGTGGTGGAGGGGATCCTGTTCTGCCTTACCTCCTGGCTGTTGGTCAGGTCCCCGCCTCCACGGTGCAAGAGGAAAGGGGTAGTACTGGGCAACCCAGGACGCAGAAAAAGACAGTCAGCGGCTGCATCATCTGGGAGGGTCAGGGAGGCGTAGGGGTGATCTGTCAGTACCGCCATTGCCTGGGCCAAGGATGAATGGAGAGAAAGGAGCAAGCATTCAAGTCTCAGAGCCTTTCTGGCAACTGAGTCTGACTGCAGATGGGCTGGGAATGGAGTTAAATTTGTGTTAAATGCCTGATATGACAGGCATTGTTCTAAGCATTTTAACTATGTTTACTAATTTCTGCCTCGGATTCATATACAGTTCCTTCCACCTGCCTACCTCTTCTCCCCTTTACCAGTCCTCACCTGTCCCACCCATCCTTCAAGTCAGAGCTTAGATGCCACTTTTGGGGGCATTTCCTGAAACTCAGGAAAATGAAGTTAATCGCTCCTCTTCCGTGGTCTCCCAGCTCCCGCTATAGTAACTTGTGTACTCCGTGCGTTTTTCACACTAGATGGACAGCTCCGTGAGGGCAGGGGTAGGGTGTCCTTCAGAAAAGCCTCCCCAGCTCCCCAACGCCCGGGTCGGGAGGAGCCACACCCACTTTCGTGGTCCTCGCCCCGCCCCCCCACAACTCCACCCCTCCTCACCCTGACAGCCTTTTGGGCCGCGTCGCTGCTGCCAGCCACCACAGTGCGGGGACCCCCCATGCCGCAGAGGCCGCGCAGGTGGGAGGGTCCTGAGACCGGCACTGTGGAGACCGCGAAGTCCTAGGGAAGCAAGGGGGAGGTATTCAGGCGCGCGGGAGGGGTTAGGGGATACCCTCAAACACAGGCTGCACTCAACCTTTCCCTGATCAGCGATGCCCCAGTCCCTCAGACCCCCACCAACGCCCCGCAATCCCACCCAAGACTGGTCCCGCGCCTCACCCGGAACGTGTCTGCCACGATCTCAGCTCCCCGGTGATTGGTCCATTTGGAGAGGCCTACGAAAAACTCCCGGCCTGAGCCCGGGGAAGCCGAGCAGGTTTGAGCGCGAGGGAGTTGGAAACAAGGCCCGAGACGGGTCCAGGCTCCCCAAAACTCTGCTTTCCTGTGCCGGGACACAGGTGTGCCGGTACCCCAGCCTCACCGGTAAAGAGAACGTCGGTGCCATCCAGCGTCGCGTTCTCGTCCCCCATTTCCACAATTCGGAGCCCCAGGTCCTGGAGGGCTTTGCGGATTCCATCGACCTTGGTGCCAGGGCAGAGGAAGGGGGTGCGGGGCTGCGGGATGGCCCCTGCCCATTTCTTCCCTAAAGCCCGGATGCCCGGCTCCTCCCGTCCGTCCCCGCCCCCGACTCGTGCCCTGGCGCTCACCTCCGGCCTGCGGGCAGGGCTCCAGGGCCGCGTGATTAAGGCCGTGTCCCCTTGGATCACGGCCGTGTCACCGAGCAGAGGTCCCAGCGGCAGCGACTCCTCAGGAGGCAGTTCTAGCAGCTGCAGCCCCAGTCGCTGCCTCAGTTTACCCCCCAGCACTCCGTGCTCCCTCTGAGCTTTAGCCAGGTCCAGAGCCGGGAGGCCAGCCCCAGCACCCTCCCCTGATGCCAGGCTGTGCGGGACACCCCGGATCAGGGCATGGGAGCAGCGGCCCAGCCCCTCCCCCGGCGTCCCCATCCCATCCACACAGACGCCCCTTCCGGCCGCGCTGATTTCTTAGTTTTCTCTCTTTTTACTTCACCTGCCAGGGAGAAGAGACAGAACGGGGGTGGGAGTTAGCAGAAAAAGAGACATGCAGAGAAGGGAGTGGGCGATAGTTAAGAGCGCCAGGGTCTCCCTCTTGCAGCCTCCGGACGCCCCTCCCACTTTCCGCCCCACCCACTCCAGAACCTCCGCTCCTTCTGACCACCGCACTCCACCCCGCACCCTCGCTGTCTGGCTCTTTGGGAGCAATCCGAGGAACAAGACCGGGATCCCTGCTATCCTAAACACCTGTTGCCCCAGCTCGGGGGCTTCGTGAGGTCCCTGCCGGGAACCCCTCCTGGCAGCCGCTAGGATGCGCTCACTCCCCAAAAATGCAGTGGACCCGCCCCCTTAACCCTCAGCTGCTCACGGCGGGAGGGACCCGAAGTCCGGCGAGGGTCCCACAGGGGTTATGGGACAGGAGGAGACAGCTGTGGAGAGTCAGGGCCTGGGGGATGGATGTCCGGGTCCCCGATTGAGGAAGGGAAGGGCCAGTTCGGAGGGATTAGCGCCTAAGGAGTTAAACATCCTCTCTCCACCCGGCCGGTCTCGCTGCCCCTAGCACGACCCAGTATAAACCAGACTGAGTCCCGGGAGACTGGGAGAGGTCGAAAACGAAATCAGAGGGGCGGGGAAACAGGGGGCGTGGTTCCGGGGAGCGGGCGACACTCTGGGCTCCAGGACTTGGTCCCCTGGTCCATCTGCCCCCAAAGTCCATTCCGCCCAGCTCCGCACCCAAATGTCGAGCCCCTGCACTCTCCGTGTGGTGCAGGCACGGACCGGTACCCCCAAATTCAGGTCCCCAAAGGGTCCAAGATACCCTCCCCACCCCTGCCCCAGACTCACCTCCAGCGGCCACCCTCACTCCTACCGCGCTGTAATCTCGGCTCGGGCTCCTCCTCCTCGGGGGCAGAGTTGATGGAGATTAGAGTCCTATTCTTCAAGCCTAGGGGACTGGGAGCTCTGGCTTTTAGGGGGTCCCGGGGTAGGCGAGCTCACGCACTAGGTTGGGGGCGGGGACGCGACGGTCTGGCGGCTCCAGCGCATTGTCTAAGCGGGACGGGGAGGGACTCCTCAAGACCACGCCCACTCCGCCCTGCTAGGCCGCGCCCATTCCACGGGGACTGAGCCCCCCTGCCCAGTATTTGGCCCCGCCCCGCGAACGCCTCCCAGGCCCACTCAGATCTGGCCGGCTCTGGCAGCCAGGTTGCAAATACGGCATGGACCTCCACGCTGAGCTATGGGGACTCGCAGAGTCCTGCTCTAAACCTTCACACTAAAAAAAATGGCAGCCCCGCCACAAGCCCCTTCTTAATTTCTGGCTTCTGCTGTAAGCTCAAGGTCACCGACCCACCCCTTATTCACTGTCATCCATACTTCAAGCCCCCTTTGTGTAAAAATGACATTCTATTTTCATTCTGCATTTTATTAGTGAAATACACTGTCTTACCCACCCCATCCCACAGTACAAACCTCACCCAGGTCTCCCATCCTTTTCCCTCACCCTCCCAGCCAGCCCTACACATGTTCCAGGAATCCCTATCCACTGGCCATTTTGGAGTGTGTCCGTTGGGTAGTCACGTGGAAACCATCCAGGGCCTTTGTGGAGGGAATGGAGGGGGGCAAGGGAGCCTCACGGGAGGTTTATTTGAGGGCCTTGGCCACTTGCTCATAGGCCAGCTCAATCTCCTCATCGTCTGGACAGGTGGAGGCGAATTCTTCCCGAGCATAGGCGTTGCGCAAGTACCGGTGCACCCCCCGGAACTCCTCCGGAATTGAGAACCCCCGATACTTCTTACATACCACCTAGGGGTGGGGAGAGAAGAGGGCCCAACATGTCAGCCCTGGGTAGTCAGTGGCTACCATAGTGCCCTATCCTGCCTTTCAAGAACCTCTACCATCTGGATTCTCTTCTTAACAATTCTTATCTCCCACATGAATCATCTTCTCCAAATGGCTTTCTTAACTCCTCACTGTCTTGTAATATATTCACCTATCCTCTCCACTTACTGAAATCCTGGCCATTTATAACCATCTCTTTCCAGACTACCCCATTTCATGGTAGTACTTTCTCCTCTAGATTTTTTTTATTTTTTTATCTTGGTGGTGGTGTTGCAATATAATTCACATACCATAACATTCTCTTGAATTCCCACAGTGATTTTTGTCTCTATTTTTCATTTGACTTTTAGTCATGTATTATTAGCTTTTATAGGACTGTTTTATCTTCTCAGCTAGATTTCAAACCCTTTGAGGGCAAGGACCAATTGTCATACATCTTTGTATTTTTTTGGTGCCTGATACAGAGCAGATGTTCAATGCATAGTTGTGTGGCAGACTGCATTGGGACCATGCTTCATGAACTAAACATAGCTTTAAGGCTTTGGCAAAAACATGGGAACTAGCAGTTTCCATCTTCTATGGGAGGAAGTAGAGACATGCTATACAGAGAGTTAAAAACTTTCACTTCAGGAAAAGCCTGCTCTGATCTGGGGATTTGGCAGTGATACATAGAAAGGAAGAGGATTCTTGAACAAAATACTGGGATGTTGGTTTTGGACAGTCTGTTTGCACCCATGGCTTGTGTCATGGAATCTAATCCTCTTAAGCAGTGGTCCTGCCAACAATGACTGCCAAGGACTGGAGTGGGGTCTGCCAATCTGTAGAAACCACCCCAAGAAAGAAGCCACTTTTGGAGCAGTTGTCATGGGATGCCTGTGGGGAAGCTCCTTAAAGAGCCATCCCTGTGGTCACCCTCTCCTCTCACAATAACCACCCACCTGTACAATGTGGAGCTTTGGCAACAGGTTGCAGTCAGCCAAGGTGAGCTCATTGCCATCCAGAAACTTTCTCTGAGAGATGCCCTCATCTTCAGCACTGGTCTCATCTACTTCTTCTGGGAGGGGGGATGTCAAGTAGTTGTCTAAAATCTTCAGAGCTTTCAGAAGTCCCTTCTCCAGGTCTGTTCAAGAGAAGGAATTGGTTAGAATATTGGGAGAAGTCCTGCATAGCCAGTCCAAGGGACTGAGGCCTATCTGAAACAATAATAGCTAACTCTTATGTAGTTGGTTTTCTTTGTCTCATTCCAAGCACTTTACATACAAGAACATATAATTTTCAGAACTCTATAAAGTAGGTATTGTTATCCTTATTTTTATAGATCAGGATATGGATTTATGGAGAGGTTAAGTGACTTGCCCAAGGTCACACAGCTAGTTGGACTTGGACTCAGGTTGTCTGGAGCTAGCATCTTTGTTCTTAAACATAACCCCTTTCTGTCAGAAAACAGTACAGCAGCCAATTAATGTCCACCAATGGGGCAGAAGAGGCTAGGGACCACATGAGAGAGGCTTAAAAGTCATGGGGGAAAAAATGCACAATGGATGAGAATGCAGAGAAATATAGGAGTTAAGCAAACGGGTGGGGGAGGGGGTTGCCAAAATCTCCATCTCTCTGATATCTGAACTTCCTGGTGCCCTTTCTGTCTCCCAACCCCTGGGTCTTCCCCATTTCTCCCAGGACCCAGGCCTTTGATCCATAAGACTCACTGTCATTGAGTGCTGGGTTTGAATTCTTGATGTAGGCAGAAAATTTGGCAAATATGTCCACTCCAGCTGTGTTGGATTCGGGGTTCAGGGCTGCCAGTTTGGGGTACCTTAGAACCAATGGGAGAAACAGTAAGATATCTTCAGCTCCCTTGTCATGGCCCCACCACCATCTTGTCTTCTATTTCTTCAACCTATCTCTTTCCCAGAGTCCCTCAGCTCCCCCATCCCTTTCCAAGAACCCCTATACCTGGGAGGGCACAGCACCGCCTCAAGAAATTCCTCGATCTTGTTGGTGTCTGTGTGCACTTCGGTGCCATACAGCAGAAATGGGAGCTGCCCTCCCGGGCACAGCTTCTGTACTGTCTCAGTCCGTCTGGAGGAAGAGGCCGAGCATCAGGACCAGAAACAGGGTCAGAAAAGAACCAGAAAGGAGGGATGGGATGTGGGAAGAGAAAAGGGCTCTGGGTGGAGGGAAAAAAAGGCTCGGGGTGAAGGGCTTGGGTGGGTGAGTGTATGAGCATGTGTGCGTGCAGGGTTTGTAAAGGGACAGAAGTGGGCCCACCTCTTGGTGTCAACGGTGGTCACGTTGAAGGTGACTCCCTTCAGCCAGAGCACCATGAACAGTCTCTGAGAGAAGGGGCAGTTCCCAATCTTGGCCCCATCACTGCCGGCCTGAAAAGCAACCCCCACCCCAAGGTTAGGCCTGGTGTACTCCACCCCTTTCCCAGACCGTTCTCTGCATCTCCTGCTCCCAGACCCCAGAAGTGTTCTGCCTAGTTGTGACACACACACCACCCCACCACTAAAAGCTCCCCCAGAACTGGGTTCTTCACCCTAGGGCCTGGGTCAAACCTAGGGCCGATCAATGGAAAAGTTTTCTGCAAAAGCATCTTCTGGCTCCTCAGAGGGCTGGAGAATTTGGAGGATCTGGACCCCAAAGGGGAAAGGGATGTGGGACTTTGGTGGGGACAGAGTTATAGCTTAGAGGTCTGGATGCATGAATGAAGTAAGGCCTGAGGGCAGGAGAGATGGGGCGGGGTTTGGAACCTAGATTTTTGGTTCTCTATATTTCCACTTTAGTTGTTTCTGGCAGCTGGGTGGGGAGTCTCAGGGTCCTGAGCCTCATACTAGGGATGTGGAGGGCCCTGCAGAGGGGGGCTGCCTCTAATTAGCAAGTGGTGACCTCATCCCCCAAGGACACCTCCCCATAGGCTGAGGGTGATTCATCTCTGGGTGCCTCCAGCCTCAGCAGCTTCCTTCCTGGCAAGGAAGTGGGGGCAGGGACCTGTGAGGCTGCGGCCTGGGCAGCTCAGGCCTCCTCCCTCTTCCCCGGGCATTGCCGGGGTCTCCCAGCACAAGAACTCCGTCCTCTGACTCCAGGTGATCCTCCCTACACAGGACACAGGACTAGGACTTCTGCAGCCCAGCCTCGCCCAGGAGTAAAAATAGCCCCTGAGGCGAGGGTGAGGGGGAGCTGGGACCACACCTAAGGGGGCGGACCCTGGCTCGCAGGACTCCACTGGGCACAGGGACAGGGAATGGCTGCCTGAGAAGTAGAGCATAAAGGACAGGGAGAAACAGGCAGGAATACACAAAGACGGAACGAACAAAAGGGGGCAAGTGGAGAGAAAGGAGGCAGGAAAGCAAAGGGTCTGGTACAATGTGCCAGGAGACAGAATCCGAGGCAGAGAAAGAGGGCACCGAAGGCAGGGAGAGGCCCGGAGCCGGTGTCCACTGAGAGGAAAAGGGGAGGGGGAGACTGCCGGGATCCGAAGGGGCAGAAACAGTGAAGGCTGCTGCCTGCGACTTTGATACCCAGATGCCCTGGGACTACTCATCCAGACCCACAGAAAGAGGGGAGAGTTGGAGCCATTTTTTTCCCCTGCTTCCACACCCCCAACTTCCTAAATGCCCTAACCCAACTCTCCTCCTCCTTTTGATCTCTCTCCCCATGAATCCTCCCTTATTGCTAAACTCCTGTCTCCTGGCTACCACCCTTTCTCTCGCTTCCCTAAGTCCCCGGGATATGTGTTTTCATCCATCCCCTCTCTGGCCTTGCTTCCTGAACTCCGCTCCCACTCTCCTCTCTCTTTCCTTCCACCCAAATTCTTCCCAATTTACCTCCTCCCGCCCCCAGGCCTCTCTCAACACACCCTCTTCCTTGCAACCTGTCCTCTCCCTCCTTCAAGCCTACCCCACTGCACCCCTCAGCCCGAACAAACCTCTGATCTTCTCTGAGGACCACATATTCTAATCAGTGTTCGCCTCTCTCCCTCACAAACCCCGTTGGGCTCCCGCTGTCTCTTTCTCTCCCTGCCTTTCCAACAGCTGGCCCCCGCCTCGATCCCCAGTCAGTCTTCCCAACTCCGGGGAACTCCTCCTTTTCTCAACGTCCCTCTCCCTTAGGCTGCTGGCGACTCGCACTTTCACAAACTTTTTAGGGTGTGCCTAGAACTCTCCTTACCCGCTCACGAGTCAATTTTTTTCCCTTCCCGCAACACCCCTTGAAAGATTGCACGAAGGCGGAGAAGGGAAGGGATTAGGGACTTAAGGCTGGAGCCAGGGAAAGGTGAGAGTTGGCTTCCAGGAATTCGGAGAGTGGCCAAAGAAGGGAGGAGGTATCCTTACCTTCACGAACAATTCGACCTGCGATTGTTCTTCAGCCATGGTTGCAACGGGGACCAGGAAGCTGCAGTCGCTGGGGGATCAGGGAGGGGCCGGGGCCAGGGAAGGCGGGTCTCACAAGCCAGGAGTCTTTTCCCCTCCCCAGACCTAGGGCTGTCCCTTCAGCTACGCGCAAGCTGGATCAGACCCTGTGGCTGAGGGCACAGCCTCCCCACCAGCCCAGGGTACTCCACGCCCGGCTCCTCCAGCTCTGTCCCCTCCCGGGCTAGATCAGGGAGCCGCTGACTCACCAACCTACCCCGCCCTAAACCTGTGGGGAGGGGACAGGAATGGGGGCGGGACTCGTGGGTCTAGGGAGTGGGCTGGGAGGGGAGGTCCTCTGTTCTCCCGGAGGATGCAGATGAGGGTGTGAAACGGGAGAGAGCCCTGGGAACCCTCCTGTCTCTCAGCCTCCTGGACACAGAACTTTTTTTTCTGCCTCAGTTTCCCTGCTAATTAATCAGAGAACAAACTCCATTCCACCCTCGCACTTGAAACCTGATACCGACACCTTGGGAATGCCTAAAAGCACATACAGAGGGGATATTAGAACCGAAAGGTGATTGTTCATTCCCCTTTCCATGTTCCTTCCAGACTCCAGTACAAATTCTGGATTGCTAGGACTGTGGTCTGGGAGAAGAAATTGAAAGTGGAAGCTGGGTTTTTTGGGGGGAGGAGGTTGTGAAAAGGAGGCCAAGAGATAGAAAGATAACCAGACATGTGCTAGGGAAACCGGAAGCTGAACCAAGGGGACTTATCACGGGGGAGGTCCTTCCTCTGTTGCCTGGTTAGCTTTAATGCTTCTACTTCTTCTTTCCCCCATCCCTGGGCCCCTTCTTGTGCCCCTTTTATCCCTGACAGGTTGCCTTGGAGATGGAGTGGAGGGGTGGGGTTATTGTGTCCCTAGGATACAGCCACAGTGACCGCTGATCCTAATGAGTGGTAGTAGCTGGTCCTGTCATGGCGGAAAGCAAAGATCAGACATAATAGTGTAAATGGCCTCCTTGGGGGCACATAAATTCATCAGTAGGGAGGTTAGAGGAAAGGGAACTTCCTCCTTCTCCGGTAACCTTGATTTTCAAAATTTTGGACCCAGAATGTGTCCCCCAAAGTGGATCAATATCCAGCCCCCACATTCTGAATCTCTCTCCTGTCCAACCCCTCTTCTCTTTCCTCCTCTCCACACTCTTTTGAACAAGAGACACATGACTCCAGAAGCACATAGTGGAGTGCAAGGACATGAAAGCAAAAAAAGGGCTTGAGACTTAAAGAAAAGGAGAGACCTGGAGAGGAGTGGGGTGGAGTGACGTGACGTGTTGCTGGAAACCAGCAGTTAGTGGTTTCCTCTCATGCTTCCTCTTCTGTGGGTTTTCTCCTCCCTGGGGGAAGGCCATCTCTTTCCTCCCCAGCAAGAGAGAATACATTTGGTGTTTGTCCCCTTTAATTGTAACATCCTATAAGGATATAGACTAACATGTTTGTGTTGGTGAAAATCCCCATGAGTGACCTTCAGAATCTGTACAGGGGATCCCTTCCCTCGCAGCAGAGTCAGAGCAGCTCTCCTTCCCAGAGTTCTCTCCTGCTCCAGCTTCAGCCTGCTTCATCAGAGGATTTGCCCCACATAATCCTCCTGGCTTGGAGAAACATCAGAGAAATGGGGCCGGCTCTGGGCCCAAACAGGTTTGGCAGCCTCTCCCCTGCTTCTCTTTTCTCTCCTATAGTATTATAGCTGCAGCTGCCTTGATCATCAATATTGACTTTGGCTGGCTGGTTTGGCTACTCACAAGGTTTGTCTTAACTCCCCAGTGATGGGTAACGCTGCCCTCTCCTGGAGCCATCCAGCAGTGCCCCATGGATTTGAGGTGAGGGGCTGCACTCCTAAATCCTACATCAGAGAAGTTTCCTTCCTGTCTCATCTCCTGTCTACTACTTTTCTCCTATCTCAACAGCTCCCCTTTCCTTCCCCAAGCTTCTTTTTCTCCTCCCTGCCCTTCCTCAGCTTGGTAAACCAGTCCCTACTCTCTCTCCACCACAGATTGAAGATGTGGCCCTCCCTGACACTCCCCAGCACTGTCACAGTCCTCCCTCAGGTTTCTAAAGTTCCATTGCTCAATAATTTGCCAGGGGTGACTATTTACTCAGCCCTCAACTTCCTCCCCCTCCTTTTTCACTGGAGGGTATTTCTAGTCATGGACAGCAGAGCCAGGTTAGCTCGACCCCCCACCCTTAACCTCATGGCTGGGATCTCCCTATCTCTGAGCATCTGGAACAAAGCTTGGGAGGAAGATGTATTTTAAGGGATCTGTTTTATTAATTATGCCATTTGTTTACTTCTGTTTCATTCACAACCCCCCCCCATACACACACAAATACAATCAAAAATAAGCTTCACGGAGCAGAGGCTTAATTTTGTTCACTGTTGAGTCCATTGCCTGGCCCATAATAGGTACCTAAATAAATAGTTTCTGAATGGATGAGTGACGCCTCTCTGACCTTAGGTCTGGGAGGTCTGGGAGTGCCCCAGTAGGGGTGTAGATAGTCGTCTTAGGCCTGCTTGTCTCCGTCAGAATTTGGTGTAATTTGAATGTTTCCATTTCCTCTTGGAGGAGGCGGAAAATTCGAATTTAGGCGCTGCGGTGCCCTTGAAGGAGTGGCCCTATCGTGCACCTAAGAAACAGGCAAAGGAAGGCTGATGAGATACGAGTCTCGCTTATTTCCGCTTATTTATTTAAAACACGTCGCTCTTACTGTTTGCTAGGCACTGTTTCAAGTTCTTTATAAATATTAACTCAGAGGATACAATATTAACCTAGAGTTATTGGCACAGGCTGAATTAATGTTGCTTATCTTCATCTCCAGAAAAAAAGAACGCGCCCCTGGCCCTTTAAGACCCCTACGTCCCTTGCCCCCTTCCCCTAGCTTCGACCCGGCTCCACTTCCTATCTTCTCACCGGCTCCACCCCGCGTCAATCAAAGCCCAGAAGTACTGAGGGCCACAGGCCCGGCTGCTAAGCAACGGCAAAAGGCGGGAAGTTTGAAATTTAGGATCCGCCCCCTAATGCTAATAGGCCAATCAGTTTCAGGTTTCTCGGGACTGCGTTCCACTCCTCGCCATCTCCTTGCTGGGTCTCCAGGCGGGATCCGGGTCTTTCCAGTCAAAGGCGACTAAGTGGGCGGGGCGCGTGCGCGCGCACCCCTTCGCACCGGCGCGCCTCTCCCGCAGGCTCGTGGCTGTTGGTCAGTGGGGGCGGTCTCGCGCACGTTGCGACCCAGGTGACAGAAAAGGCGGGAAAACGCTGCGAGTGGGCAGTGGCTGGCGTGGGGCAGAGTATCTAGGGCGGGAGGCCGCGGTCGGGGGCGTGGCTGGCAGAGGCGGGGTGGGGAGGGTCCTCGGCACTTCTGCCAAAGTACAACCTCCGCGTGACAGAAACGAGGGCGCGGTGAGTGAGTTTGCCACAGTCTGTACTTCAGTGAAATACCTGATAAATCACCCCCACAAAGTGCCTCACCCCCTCAAAATGTCCCATACACGTTATCGCAGCGCTGAAGGCCCCTTGCAGCTCTGCGCCTCGACCCTCTCCCGGAAGCTCTCTGTGGATTTGGATTTCTGAGCGCTACCCTACCCCAGCTCCCTCGCGGGGGAAACCGCTTCTGAACCGCCTTCATTTTCTGCATTCGCAGCGCCTCCCGCCCATGGCCTTCTCGGGAGCGACCCCAGGCAGGACGCCGCAGGGACTGGGGCCCGGGGCGGCCTCGGCCAGCTCCCCATGCCCGACACTAGGGCTCGGCCCCGCGGAGGCCGAGGACGACGAGGAGGAGCCGGCGGAGGTCTCTGGAGGCCAGCAGTGTCGGGGAACCCCAGCTCAATCCGGGGAGCGGGGAGCTGATCGGAATGTTAGAGTAAAAAGGGGTTGGGTAGTGCTGGGCCAGTCACTTGTTTCCGGCAGAACACCTGTTTCACATCTACTGAGTGCAGTGTGTGTGTGTGATGCCTAGCTCAGATTTGATAAAATGACTTAAAAATGCATGGCAGGATCCTGCAATTGCAAGTAGTTCAAAATATTAGTTTCTTTTTTTCCTCACGGGACAGATCCATCTGTGTGTGCTGTGGAATTCAGGATACTTGGGCATTGCTTACTACGACACTAGTGACTCCACCATCCACTTCATGCCAGATGCCCCAGACCAGGAGAGCCTCAAGCTTCTCCAGAGAGGTGGGGACAGAACCATGAATGCCTCTTCTCCAGGACTGGAAATGTGTCAGTCCCATATGTCCTTGCCTGACTCATCTCTATAGCATTTTATTGTTGATTTCCAGAGGCTCCACCTTTGTTGTTCTTAGGAATTCATTTCATTATTCAACAAATACTTGTTATGTGTTTACGATGTACCAGGTGCTGGAGATGTAGTGCTGCTGAACAAATCAGTCATATCTGCCCTCCAGGGATTTATAGTCTAGTGACAATCTTCAGGGCACACCTCTCCCCTCCCAATACCAGCCAGTCACTACTGTTTTCTTCCTTAAATCTCATTCCTGCCCTCCTACTGAGCTCCTAATGTAGGAAGCACTCCCTGCTCTTCAAGGGAGGAAATAAGTTTTTGAGGAGGGAATTAGCAAGGGGAGGTCTGTGGGTTCCCCCTTGGTTAAAAGGTAAAACTTTAACTCATTTGGTCTCCATTCTCTTTCCAAGTTCTGGATGAAATCAATCCCCAGTCCGTTGTTACAAGTGCCAAACAGGATGAGAATATGACTCAGTTTCTAGGGGAGCTTGGTAAGGACGGGTAAGGGAGAGAGGGGACATAAGGAAGGACTAAGGGGAGGAACATTCCAGGAGAGAAGGGTCTTGGAGGGAGCCAGAACCAGGAAGTCAGAATCGGGTGAGAAAAAAGGTGGGGCAGAGGCAGAAGAACTGAGACATACAGGCTGATGGCCCCTTCTTTGCCTCCCCTACAGACTCCCAGGAGCACAGAGAGCCTAAGAGAATGGAAATCGTATTTTTGCCAAGTGTGGATTTTGGTATCACCCTCACCCCAGTTTCCCAACCCTTTCTCTTAGTTCCATCCACATCATTCAGCCTTATTCTCACCCTAAACCTTTGTGCTCTCCATGCCCTATGACCAGTCTTCCCAAGATCTCTTCTGTTCCTTACCCTTTAATAAACTTCAGCTTATGGTGGAGCCTCCACTTAGGTGTGTCTAGAGATGAGGGCCTTTGCTGAGTTGAGGGAATGGTGACACTTTGGGGCAGCTCTGATTGTTGAAAATTTTCCCTTTAGGCCAAAGCTATTTATACCTTAAAAAAAAAAAAAAATATATATATATATATCAAATAAATGTGTGTGTGTGTGTGTGTGTGTATGTATATATATATATATAAATGTGTGTGTGTGTGTGTATGCACTGCTTCAATGACCCTGATAATCCATAATATACTTCTGTTACTTTCCCAGGTTTGCAAAAAAGACAGGTAATGTTCTATCCTAGAGAGATGTTAGGGCATTTGTGCTATTAGTTCCTCTATTAATACAGTCTTTTTAACTAAAAATCCCCAGTTCCAGAGAGGTATCTTACTCCTCTGAGCCATTTATTTTTCTCAAGTTATGTTCTCAGCCAGATTCCTTATCATATATGTAGAATAAATAAAGAATTAGAGCGAGAGTCTGAAAAATTGGCTCTTACCTCAGCTTTTCATTAACTGTCTGTGTGAGCTGGGGCAAGTCACATATCTCTCGTGTTTCTATTGCCTCATCTTAAAATGGGATGAAAAAATTGGGGCTAGAAGACATTCAATCCCCTCTAATTCTAAAGTTCTAGGATTGATTCTATGATCTCTCCCTCCTCCTGCCCTCTGCCCCCTAATAGGTCTGGAGATAAGCAAACAGCGCCTCCTCTCTGGGAACTATTCTTTCATCCCAGATTCCATGACCACCACTGAGAAAATCCTCTTCCTGTCCTCCATTATTCCCTTTGACTGCCTCCTCACGGTGAGATGGGTCCTGAGCGCTCAGGGCTGGGAGGTGGCTGATTGGAGAAAGGCACAAGCTACCCAGTCCTAGGACTGAGTCTTGGAGGTACTGGCCCAGCCCTGGAAAATATAGTTTTCCCTGGTGTTGTCCAGCCTCCAGGACACTGGGACTTACTCCAGCTCCACACTGATCCCCTTCCAGGTTCGAGCACTTGGAGGGCTGCTCAAGTTCCTGGGTCGGAGAAGAATCGGGGTTGAACTAGAAGACTATAACGTCAGCGTCCCCATACTGGGCTTTAAGAAATTTGTGTTGTAGGTGATTCACCCACCCAACCAAAGTAAAGGTGGGATTGGGAGGCCTGAAGAGTAAGATGGGTGGGTGGAGGGGGCAGTGCCCCAGTGAGTAAAGTGTTTCGGGACACGCAGGAGAACCTGAGGAGCTGTGGAGTTCCAGGGAAGAGAAAATGAGGATGGTGTTCGGGGTGGGGGCGGGCTTTCGTATGAACTCAGGTCTTTCATACCCCAGCCACCTTCCCTGCTGTTTTCTTTCTTCAGGACCCATCTGGTAAGCATGGATCAAGACACTTACAGGTAAGGAGGTGGAGGAGGCAGACTGCTGTGTCAGGGGAGGAAGAAGGATTAAGTTTAATAGTCTGCTAATCCTAATGAGGCTCCAATTTCCCTAATCTTGGGGCTCATAAATCTCTCTCCCTGAAGGAAAGGGAAGAGGGGGGTGAGAGGGAGAGAGCAAGGAAAAGCACAAAGGTATCATCCTCCTTTTCTAAAGGGAGAAACTGAGGCACAAAGAAGTGAGGGAAAAATTCATATCAAGACTTGATCTCATGAGAATATGTGATACCCTTTTCTATCCCAATCCCCATTCCCTTCAAATATCCAAGCTTTCAGGTACCCCAGTTTCCTCCATTTCTCTGTGACAGTGTTTTGCAGATATTTAAGAGTGAGTCACACCCCTCGGTGTACAAAGTGGCCAGTGGACTGAAGGAGGGGCTCAGCCTCTTTGGTAGGTGGGCCCTGTCCCTCATCTCACACTACAAAAGACTTCCAGAAAAGCAGTTGCTTCCAAGGATGTGTCCTAGCCCCTCCCCTCCACTTCACTCTCATTGCCAGATGTCTGCCAGTCCAATCCAGCTTTCTTAACCTCTTTGCACCCTCTCTGAGCTTGAGCTTGAGCTTCTCCCACACCCCGTAGTTGTACAATGTCATTTGCATATCAGTGGTTACTTTACCAATTCTGTTCATTCCCTGGGTTTGTATGAATGTTTCTACAAGTTGTGCACCTGTCTAGGGACTTTGGGGAGGCTGTATGTATAGACGAAAGGTACAGAACTGCCCAGATTTGACTTGCATAGTCTTGATCAGTTTATCACCCCGGCTTTAAGGTATATTGAGGATATTGCCCCAAGTATCCACATGGTTTCACTATACATATCTCAGTGGGTTGTAGCTAATGTTTACATATGTATGTTAAGCATTGCATAAGTCTATACTGCATCTTTGTGTTTTTCTGGCTGTGTCCCTGTGAGGGCACAGCCCCTCCCCTGTCTCCATATTCCATAATCCCTGCTCATGTTTGCTGCCAGGCACTCTCCTTTGGCTGCCTTTGCATCCTATATTTAGGGAACTCCTCTGGGTCAGTCTGCCCAAAACCTGCACCCCAGACCTA
The DNA here is from genome assembly GCA_004027775.1 of Bradypus variegatus. Classification (NCBI taxonomy): domain Eukaryota; kingdom Metazoa; phylum Chordata; class Mammalia; order Pilosa; family Bradypodidae; genus Bradypus; species Bradypus variegatus. Next base: position 19,432 of record PVKY010000210.1, read on the forward strand.
CACATTCCTTTCCTTGTAATAAGCTCACTCTCTGTACTCCCCACTCCTCCCAGGAATCCTCAATAGATGCCGCTCTAAGTGGGGAGAGAAGCTGCTCAGGTGAGTCTCACATACATGCTACCCACTCCTGCCTGAGTTATACGTACACACTGCCTAGTAATGCCTGCTAACAGCAGTGTCCAGACTCCCACACACACCACCCCATCTAGTAGTAACAAAAACAACTGCCAGGTATGATAATAAAGAAATAATGAAAAAACAATAAATTTTTGAGACTTTACAAATATGGTTGTTGAAATAAATCAAATGCAGGTTAGGAAAGTATTGTGGAGAAAATGTAGATATCTATTTGGAACACAGAAGAAAACAGACACATAACAGAGGGGATGGAAATAGGAGTGCCAATGTCAGGAAATAGGAGGTGATGAAAAAGTTTGGGAAATGGATGTTGGTGATGGTAGTACAATATTGCGAATGAAAGTATCATGAATTCTACCCTTGAGAGTGGTTAAAATGGGAGATTTTGAGTTGTGTGTACATTACTACAATACAAAGTAAAAAGAGAGAGAGAGAGAGAGAGACTAAAGGCAGAGCCAATTTGGGAGCAAGACTCCAGGTTAGAAAGGATGATTGCGAGAAATAGAGCAGGGGGAAGAGGGAGATACAGATGGATGAGAGAGGCATTTCCAGATACAGTCAATAGGCTTTAGTGAATAATTGAATATGGTGAGGGTGGGAGTGAGGGAGAAGCATCAGTGCACGGCTCATAGTGCTAAGTGCACATTATCATCACCTGTGTTTTGTGATGTGCTTCCCCTCACATCACCCCACTCCCGGCCCCCAGCCCCTGCAAACCTATATCTACCATCTGTCTATGAATTTATTGTAAGTATTTCATATAAGTAAGATCATACAATATTTATCTTTTTATGTCTGGCTTCTTTCACCCTAGTCTCGTCTTTTTCCAATCCATCCCTCATTCTAAAACAGAGATCTGAACATGCACTCCACTTTTTTTTTAAAACCTTAAGTGGAAACAAAACAAAACAAAACCAGAAACCTCAGGAGGCTTCCCCATTGTCTGTGGGATGAAGAGTAGCATTCTTAGCAGTGCTTAAGGCTGCTACCGTTCACCCCAAGTTTAATTTCCAGGCTCATCTCTACAAACCCTTCCTAAGCCCTTTCCTACTGGGTCCACCCTATATTCCAGTCCTTTAGGGCCCTGGCCGTTTTGGCAACACATCATGCCTGTTTATGCTGTTTGTTCTGGTAAGTCTTTCCCCTGGCTTCCACCTGTCAAAATCTTACTTCCTCTTCAAGGTGCAACCCAACTTTTACCTTTCTGGTGAAGTTTTTATAGACACCTGAAAGGAGACTGACATACACCTTGCTGTGTGCTGATACAGGGCTTATGTTTTTCTTATTCCACACTCATATCAGTTTAGAATTAGCAGTCTGTGAATCCATTTGCACTCAGGGCTGTGAAATCTGTGCATTTGGCATTCCTGTTACCTCAGTTCCTGGCATGTGGCCTTGTACTTATTAGTACTCGGTGAGTGAACACAGTACACAGACCCCAAGTGCACTGGTCACATCATCTCTAAAAACCTGGAGCACAAACCTTTGCTAGTCTACAAGTGCACAAGCCTTTTTCCACCTCACCTGCAATGTGTGTCTTCTGAGAGTTAATTTAGGATAATGTCTGAGGTTATCTCCACCTAATTGGTGGGGTAATTTAATTATAAGTTCTCCAGTGCTCCAGGTACAGATCCCTAATTTCAACCAGGGATGGAAGAGAAGGAATTCTCAGTGGAGAAGACAGCTGAGTTCAAATTAGGGGGGGACTGCAGATTTCCTAGGTAGGATCCAGCAGGGCATTGAATCATAACCTAAACGGTGAACTAAAGCTGGCCTAAAGCTGGACAGGGTACCTGAAGGTGACTGGATATCATAGCATGCTCTAATGAGCACTGTCCTAGCAGTCTGGAGACCAGAGATTCAGATCCAGCTATGCTTCTTACTAGCTGTGTAGCAGTGGACAAGTTGCTTATCATCTCAGGGCCTCACTTCCTCAGCTATAAAACTGGGGAGTTTGGCTTGACTTGGTGGTAACTAAGGTCTCTTCTGGCAGTACATGAGTCAGTGATAGCTAGGTGTTTTTACAAGAGAGTCTGCTAGGTGAGGCTCATGTGCTCTGTGCTTTCTAACTAAAGCAGGGATGGGTATTCACAGACTGGCTTACACTGCCTTGTCTAGAGCCCTCTGGGGCCAAAGAGTAGAGGTGTCTGAACCCGTCCTCAAATCCATCTAGGTCGTCTGCCTCATTCAAAACTGGGGCAACTGACCAAAGAGAACATGTAAGCTGCACATCCTCAGGCCCCAGTGTCTCCACACATTAGCTCTTTTATAAAATGGCCTAAGTCGTGGCTTGCTCTAGTGTAGAAAATAATCCCTGGGCTCACGAGTCCTTACAGAGTCTCACTGTTGATAGGGCAATAGGGACACCTAGACTTAGACAAACAGATGAGATTTACTTTCTGAAGACTAATTTATTTCTGTGTGTTAGGAAAATGCTTCAGACATGCAAAAAGGTATAAATAATAATGTTAAAAACCTTGCTGTATGTCCACCTGCCTTCTTAAGAATAAGACAACTATCAAAGCCTTTTAAGTGTCCCTCTCCAATCCTTTCTTCCCTGCAGAGATGACCTTTATTATGAATTGAGGGTTTATCATTGCACATGGGATGGTTATACACTTTCTCGAGGACAACATGAAAAGACAAATGTCTGTACTGTTGCACCTAGGGACACTTCCACAGCTAAATCCAGATGTACAAACTTACACTGATTCACCCTCTCCTACTCAGCTGCAGAGAGAGCCAGAGTGCTGGCACACTACCTCAACACACTGCTTTCCATCTGAAATATTGACAGGTTCCATCACATATCCACATGGAATGACACATGGTCCTACCCATCAAAACAAACATACAGACGCAGTTGTGCTCACGTCCAGGGATTCTCATTCGATACCTGTAATCACATCCGTATGGATAAGGACCCTGCACTTGCTTGTTCTTTCCTATTGCACATCACTGACACATATTGCCACATTTCCCAATGTGTGTTGCCTTCAAACACACATTTTGGCAAATTGAGGTCAAGACGGTGATGAGAACAGATGTAAATTATACCCCCAACCACTATTTACAGGCTATGGTTCACACGTCCAACTCAGGACCTGGGGGAGCTAAATTCCCGTCTGGACGTCATCCAGTTTTTCCTGCTACCCCCAAATCTGGACATGGCTCAGATGCTGCATCGGCTGCTGGGTCACATCAAGAACGTCCCTGTGAGCAGGAGGCCTGTGTACCCAGGGTGGGGGGCAGAGACTAGAGAAGGAGGTCGAGGGCTAGTACTGGACATTGGGCTTCTTGAAGGGAGTTAGGGTGAGGGAGGGAAAACAGTGGCTGTCCCCTCCTCTGACTGTAGCTGATTCTGAAACGCATGAAGTTGTGCCACACCAAGGTCAGCGACTGGCAGGTTCTCTACAAGGTAAGCCCCTCAGCCTTTGTTCCAGACCCTCTGTACTCTGGGCACCCTGTCCAACTTTCTCTCACCTTTATCTCTTATCTTTTTTTTTTTAAGCTTTGTATTATAGAAAATTAAACTAAGAAACAGCAATATAATATACCTCAGTGTACCCACCATGTACCTTCAACACTTATCAACTCATGCCAATCTTGTTTCATCTATATCTTCACCCACATTCATCTCCCTGCATAAGTAAATCCCAGCCAGCATATCATTTCATCCATAAATATTTCAGGATTATTTCTAAAAGAAAACTATTTTTAAAAAATAATCACAATATCATTATTTTACCTTAAAAATAACAGAACAATAACATCAAATATCTGATGTTTAGATTTACAATCATCTCTTAAATGCCATGATTTTTCTTTGTTATAGTTCATTTGAATTAGTATCCAAATACGGTCAACATGGCAATGGGATGATGTCTCCTTAGTCCCATTTAATCTATGGGCTCCTACTCCATCTCACTTCTCCACCTTCCTTGCAATTTATTTATTGAAGAAACTGGATTATTTATCCTATAGAGTTTCCTTCAGTCTGGATTTTGCTGATTACATTCCCTAGGAGATTTTACATGTTTCTGTCACTTCTGTGTTTTCTGTAAATTAATTGTTAGATATAGAAGATTGATCAGGTTCAGGTTTGATTTCTTTTTCCAAGACTGCTTCATAAGTAGAGGAATGAACTCTCTTTTTGTGATATTAGCAACCTTTAATGTTTAATATCTAAATCCATTAATTCTTTAGGGATTGCAAAATGAAATGAAAAATTTCATTTTCATGAAATGAAAAAATTCAAATTCTGTCATTCCTTCTTCATTTATTAGCCAAAACACTTCTGTAAAGACAAACTTCCTCTCAGCTACAATTTGGTTACCCAGTGATACAATTCATATACGAATACTGAAAATTGCTAGATTATTTTTTTGGTCTTTATTTACAAGTTATCAAAAGAGTAAATTTGTTCCCTAACATCTTCCAAGGCAGCCAACGATTTTGTTTTTGTTTTGGTATCATTACAACCTCATGGATTAAACATGTTTCAGTCCACTTCAGCTGAATCTTATATATTTCAATCTTTGGCCAATGGGAACTTCTTCACTTTGGTTTCTGAGTCCTTCAAACACAGCACCTGTAGACTTTGAGAGCTTCCCTGCTCTCTGGTTTGAAAAGATGTACAAAATTATCATTTATATCTCCTGGTTTCTGAACCAGAATCAGCCAATTCTCCAAGGATTCCTGATTCCTTTTAATGGAAAATAGTAATTCAGTACCGCAATCTGGGTGCTAGAAAGTGCTCAGTGCATTTTGCTTAATGCTTTTAGATTTCTTCTGTGAACAGATCTAGAACATTTTTTAAAATAAAATATACCAATTTAAAATTAGAACCTCAGGATTCTTACCCTCTTTTGTTTCTCTTTATTTATTCTTGCCAATATTTTCTTTCATCCACACTGGAAATTCTGGTTCTCAAAATGACACTGGGAATGATAAAATTAGAATATCACTCATTTGCTTTTCCCCACATTGTATCCACAATAATCTCAGAATAGTAATACCAGCACTACCACTAACTATATAATTATTGAAAACCATGTAACTTGTTTGGCGGGGAGGGAGGCACATTCTTTTTGCCCATACAAGGGTTATATTGCCGAATTATTGTGTTGTAGTCACATGTAATAGTTGTTCTCTGTGTGGTTATTTCACTATCTGGATATACATTTATGTTCATTTGTTTCATTCTATTTTTGATTTTATGAACTTGCTTTTTAAATTAAATTTTAGTTTATAGTTTTGTAAAATATTTACACAGTTAAATCTCCTAAATGAGCTATAGTTAACTAATTGTAGCTTTTATTCCTGTCCCCTCTACCCTATGCCCTCTCTCCACCTTTTCTGTTTAAAAATTTTAAGATTTATCTTTCTATTTTTGAACTTTTAAAAAAACTAATTTGACTTAAATAAAAGTTGCAAAAATAGTACAGAGTTCTCAGATGCTTTTTACCCAGCTTCCCCTAATGTTAGCATCTTATATAACCATAGCACAATTATTTCATAGATATTTTATTTTATGGGTTATAATTCAATGATATCATTGTTTAATTTTGCTCAAAATTTTCTAGGCTTGGTCATTGGGAGCCCTTTCACATTTTAAAAATTATGAAAAAAAATTTTTATTGTAATATCACCTACAACTCAAAATTTTCCTTTTTAATCACATTCAAGTGTACAATTAAGTAGTCTTAATTAAATTCACAATTCTGTGCTATCATCACCAATATCCATTACCTCAACTTTTTCAGACAGAAACTTGGCACCTATTAAGCAATAATTTCTCACACTCACCCCCTGCCCCTGCCCCTGGTAAAATTTTAATCTACTGTCTGTCTTTATGAAATTTGTTTCTTCTGCGTATATCATTTAATCAGGTTAGTTTTTGATATGTCCTTTTAACTCACCCTCCCCCAATCCTTTTTTGAGCACTTCCTTACTTTCTAGCACTAAAAGGTGATATTTTCCTTGTCCCAGCTCTGAAATCAGCCACTTCTCCAAGGAGCCCTGGTTACTTTTCTTGGTTTTATGAGAAACCAAGATCTAGATATGAGGTGTGCTGTCTGTCAAATCTCAGGTGTGGGGGGTCTGTCACTTCTTGTAGGCCCTCACAATAGACAGCCAGGAAATGTCCGTCTGTATACTAACCCATGCATGCACATCTGTATTCCTGTATCTATCTACCTGTATATTAAAGAATTCATGAGTTTATACTGTTACCTCTGATTTCAAATCCCTATAAAAACACCTAACACCTTATTTCAGAATCTTCGGAGTGTATTTCTGTCTTCCTCACTAGACCATGAGCTCCTCTGGGACAGGGACCGTATCTTATTTGTCGTTGTAACCTTTTAGTACAGTGCCTGGCACAATGTGATAGATGCCATTTGCTCTCTCACTATTTCTTTCTTTTTGCTTTTGACATCTTCTCTCAGTCTTTGTTGTTGTCATGTTTTTGCCTATTGGTCTTTGTTCTTCTGAGATAGTCCCTGTGTCCTCCGTTAAGCCTAGGAGGTTATGGGCTGCCTTCCTCTGTCCATTTCTCCCATAGACTGTGTACAGTGCCCTGGGCCTGAGGGATGCCTGCCGCTCCCTGCCCCAGTCCATCCAGCTCTTTCAGGACATTGCCCAAGAGTTCTCTGATGACCTGCACCATATTGCCAGCCTCATTGGGAAAGTGGTGAGTGGAAGGAAAGAGAGCACCTGAGGAAGTAGAGGAGAGAGATGGGCTTGGAGAATGGAGAGGGACTGCGGTGTGGGGAATGCAGTGTGAGAGATGTGGAGGCATGGGTGACTTTGAGGTCAGTTGGATGACCAAAGAATGGAGTGGTGAGAAGAGATGACAGGAATATTAGGGACTTGCCTGGAGGGTTGGGGTTAAAGCAGGGACTGGGCAGAGAGACTTGGAGACTGAGAGATGGTCCTGGGGTGATAAAAAACCAGACTTCTTATCTTCTCAGGTGGACTTTGAGGGCAGCCTTGCCGAAAATCGCTTCACCGTCCTCCCCAACATAGATCCTGAAATTGATGAGAGTGAGTGTTGTGTGTGCAGATGGGCCAGTAAGCCCTGCAACATGAGCCTACCCAGTGATGGGGTACCATCCTCAGGAGGCGTTCAGCACAACTGGGCATCATCACAACAACCAGAGCAGGAAGCAGGAGTCAGCCTTATTTTCGGTATCCATGTGTTTTCCACCCTCCTAGAAAAGCGAAGGCTGATGGGACTTCCTAGTTTCCTCACTGAGGTCGCTCGGAGGGAGCTGGAGACTCTGGACTCCCGTATTCCTTCATGCAGTGTCATCTACATTCCTCTGGTGAGGGCAGGAGGGTGCGTGTGACCTCCAGGGTCTTTTAGGGGAGACGTTAAGCTAATGAAGGATGCACTGGTAGATAAGAAAACTTCTGAAGAGTCTGAAGAAGAACATGAACACCTTTTGGTGGCTGTAGCCCCCTGAGGGATGCATTGGGGAATACAGAGATCTCTGGGCCTACTCTACGAAGTGGTCACTCTGCTTTATCTCTTCTTTACTCTCCCCAGATTGGCTTCCTTCTTTCTATTCCCCGCCTGCCTTCCATGGTAGAAGCCAGTGACTTTGAGATCGAGGGACTGGACTTCATGGTGAGACCCTTGACGTCTGTAGGGGAGTGATAAGGAAAATTAATCAGGAGCTGAAGGAAGGCTTCCCCCTATCAGCACTGCCCAATATGGGATCTCTCCTCTGTAGTTTTACTTTGGTCTTAATCAGCTCTGGGACAAAGAAGAGAGAACTCAGGGGGGAGGCTGGAGGTGGGGTTAGAAAGGAGAGGAAAGGAGGACCAAGGGAGCAGAGCCTACAGCTTTGAACCCTTGAACCCAGTTTCTCTCAGAGGAGAAGCTGCACTATCGTAGTGCTCGAACCAAGGAGCTGGATGCATTGCTGGGAGACCTGCACTGTGAAATCCGGGGTGAGAGGAGAAGCTGGAAGCTGGGGGTGGGGATGGGGAGCCTGGAGATTATTCTAAAGGGTCCTCCCTTCCTGCTTGGTGTCTCTACTCTTGACTCTGCATCTTCTCCTCTGAGTGTCTCTGGGTGTCTCAGACTGTATCTGCAAGTCTGTTTCCAGGTCCCTCTGTGGGTGTCTTTGTCTCTTTCCTGCACTGTTCCCTGGACCTGACCCCAGCTCCTCACTCACCCCACCCCCCAGACCAGGAGACCCTGTTGATGTACCAGCTGCAGTGCCAGGTGCTGGCGCGGGCAGCCGTCTTGACTCGGGTGTTGGATCTTGCCTCCCGCCTGGACGCCCTGCTGGCTCTTGCCAGTGCTGCCCGGGAGTATGGCTACTCAAGGCCCCATTACTCCCCCCGACTCCTTGGGGTACGAATCCAGAATGGCAGGTGAGAACAGAGGGGGTGGAAACATAGGCATGAGGGGCCTGAAGGCCTCATCTCCTGGGGGATCCATGGGCATCTGGATCCACGGGCTGTGTGCAAGGAGCCTCTCACCCACTGCAGACATCCTCTGATGGAACTCTGTGCCCGAACCTTTGTGCCCAACTCCACAGAATGTGGTGGGGACAAAGGGAGGGTCAAAGTCATCACCGGACCCAACTCCTCAGGGAAGAGCATATACCTCAAACAGGTGAGGAGAATCTCTATAACCTGGGCCTCTGGCATCCTCTCCATCTTCTTCACCCCTCACCTGCCAGCCACCCCTGGCTTTTTTTCCTCTCTATTCTGGCCCCACTTGTCCAGACAGACCATAATCCACATCTCTCCTGCCCCCCACTGCTCCACCTCACATGCTCTCATTATCTACTTTGAGGGAGAGCCATGAGCTCATAGATCTTTCAGTGGCCTGAATTCCCTTCACCACCTCTGAATACAGGCCATTCCCAAGTATGCCTCTGCCCACTCCTGCCCCTCATTACTGATTATAAAATGAGCATAAGGGGTGGTGGTCAGGATTGAGGGGGAGGTTCTGCGTGTTCTGTTACCTTTGTTCCTCTATCAAACTCTGTCCATCTCTCCTTGATTTATCACTCACACCCTCAGTTTAGCCTCACCTTCTCAGCCCACCTCACCAGGCCCAGGTTCTGTCTCCTCCTCTATTCAGGTAGGTTTGATCACATTCATGGCCCTGGTGGGCAGCTTTGTGCCAGCAGAAGAGGCTGAAATTGGGGCAGTAGATGCCATCTTCACCCGAATTCATAGCTGCGAATCCATCTCCCTTGGCCTCTCCACGTTTATGATCGATCTCAACCAGGTCAAAGGGAGCAAAGGGTGATGGGATTGGGGGAGAGGGTAGTGGGACCTCCTAGGTCTACCCAGAACAGGATAAACACCTTCATGCCCTCTATACTAGGGGTGGGGAGCACCCAGTTCAGAGACTGGAGGAATCAATACTGTAAACATTTATTGAACCCATGCTTGTGCGAAGCATTGTTGGCAATAGAAAGATGAACAAAACCTGTGCCTCACCATGAAAGAAATTACAGTCCAGTGGGATGGACATGGCTTTATTCACAAGGAGGCTATGGTCAGTGCATTAAAGGACACAAATGCTAAAGAAACTCTCCCTTGTCTACTTCATGGCCAGCAGGTGGCGAAAGCAGTGAACAATGCCACTGAGCGGTCTCTCGTCCTTATTGATGAATTTGGAAAGGGAACCAATACGGTGAGGGGAGAAACTGATCAGGAACTAAGGAGGGGGAAATGGAGGATGATGAAGGAGCATGAGGGCTCAGGAAAAGAATAGAGATGTGTGGGCAGAAAAGCGGAGTGGGAGATGGGGAAAGGCCAGGCAAGTGGAGACAGAGCACATGGGGCTGCTCGAGCTTCCGCACCCTCATCCCTGCTCTTACAGGTGGATGGGCTGGCACTTCTGGCTGCTGTGCTCCGACACTGGCTGGCACTTGGAGCCACGTGCCCCCAGATCTTTGTGGCCACCAACTTTCTGAGCCTTGTTCAGCTACAGCTGCTGCCACAAGAGCCTCTTGTGCAGTATTTGGTGAGGAAACCAGCCTAACCCCTTGGGTGCCTCTAGCTTGGGTGTTTCCCAGAGATGGAGGTTGGCTCTTCCATCAGAACAGGGGCTCCCTGAGCACTGGGTCCATGTCCCTTTCCTCTTCTCACTTCCCACAGGGACTGGCCAAGGATTTCAGGGCAGGAAGTAGGATGATTGATGACATTATTTCATTTTGTTCTCTTCTAAGACCATGGAGACCTGTGAGGATGGGAACGAGCTTGTCTTCTTCTACCAGGTTTGCGAAGGTGTTGCCAAGGCCAGCCATGCCTCCCACACAGCTGCCCAGGCTGGGCTTCCTGAAAAACTCATTGCTCGTGGCAAGGAGGTGATGAGATCCAAATGTCCAACTGCCTCCATCTCAGGGCCCCTTCCCATTGTCCCTGCCCTCTCAGGGGCCTGGGTTTCTGGGATCACAAGATTTTTGACTCTTGTTTCCTCTTCTCTTATTTTCCCTGTCCACCTTCCTTCTTGTCATTCCTAGGTCTCAGACCTGATCCGCAGTGGGAAAGCCATCAAGCCTGTCAAGGAGTTGCTAAAGGAGAATCAAATGGAAAAGTGAGTGTGGCCCAAATCCTGTTTCTCTCTAGCATCTTCTACATCTCTTCTCCCCTTCTCATGGACTCGGGTGGTCTTCTTCCAACACTTTACCTTTCAAAGACTCACTATTTATTTCTATAATGCTAAATCATCCAAGTCCTCGATTTCCTGTGCTGCAGCCCCTCCCCTCTGCTCATGGACTCGGGTATCCATTATATCCCATAAATCTCAGTATTCTCTCTCCCCTTCAGTTGCCAGACCTTAGTGGATAAGTTTCTGAAATTGGATTTGGAAGATCCCAGCCTGGACTTGGACATTTTCATGCATCAGGAAGTGCTGCCTGCAGCCAAGTCTGTCCTCTGAGAGCCCTTCCTCTGTCATCTTCCAAGACCAACCCAACCTCCCAGGACCCCAGTGGGCTGCCATGCCCTCTTTGTTGCCTTACCTCTTTCACACTCAGAGTTCTGTTTCCCTGGATATTTTGTTCAATAGTAAGAATAAAGTTTATTTTGAGAAGGTTATCGTTTCTTTAGACCAGCCACAACAAAGCAAGAGAATAGGAAGTAAGTGAAACATGGAGCAGGAGTTTACAGAGGGACCTGCCCTGCCTCCTTAACGATACAGTGACATTGCTGTAGGCAGACCTCCGATTCTACCCAGGGGGGACTTCATGAGAACAAGCCACTTCAAGAGGGCCCTACAAAAATAGATTAGATGGGAGAAAAGGAGCCCTGGGGAGATACAGTCTTCCCCCTTAAGTAGGAACACCCCAACCTCAGACAGACACAGCCTGAGAGGCTGACAGCTCAGGACAGTGCAAGGCAGGGGTGGAGGGGGAAGGGCCAGTCTGGGCTGCACCCGTGGGAGTGGCTCCACCCTTTCCCACCTCAGAGCCATGGGGAGCCCGGTGCAGGCTTCCTACACGGTCCTGCTGCTGCCTCTAGGGACAAGCTGCCAAGACCCAGGGGCCCGGAGCTTCTTCCTTTGGGTGAGTATTAGCCTAAAAAGGGGGCCCATGGGAAGGCCCCTTTCCCTTGATCTGCCCTCTGTATTTCCACTCCACTTTGAGGACTCACAGGTCTTCCCCCTTCCTTCTCCTGCCTGCCAGATGCTCAGTGGCTAGTCTGGGCTCGTATGCAGTAACCAGACAACGAACCCAACAGGGCCCAGAGCCCTGCTGTGGAGGAAAGTAAGCCTCTGCTTTCTGCCTTTTCTAGCTGCAGAAGATGCAGACTCTGGAGAGAGAACAGGATGTCCTGTGGCAGGGGCTGGAGCTGCTGAAGTACAGCCAGGCCTGGTTTGAGAGTCATCTGAGGGAGGCACAGAGACAGCAGCTGCATCTGGGTGCCCTTGGGGAGGTACGGGGATGTCCCTCTCTGTGTCTGGGGGGCAGGGAGTGCAGAGCAAGGAAGTGTGAACACAGCCTGAGACCACTCTGGAGAGGGGAGCGTTAATGGGCAGGGATCATAAGGATCATGAATTGGAGGCAGCATTGTAATGACATGTTGCCAGGGTGTTAGGTTAGTGTTCATTGTTGGGGATGGACAAGGCTGGTCTACACTCTATTCAGAGGGACATGATTTGGATCATTCCATTGAGATGGGGGAGTGGCCTGGATTAAGCCTCTGGGGCAGGGATGGCCAGGGAGGATCCAAAAGCATAGGGAGAGGGGGTGTTGTATATTGTGCTATTTGAGGGGTTTGAGGATTTGGAATGGTAAGAAGATGCAGGTGGGGAGTATTGGATTTTTCCACCTGCCTGGAAGGGTACTGGGATGAGGGGACCCAGATGGAGGAGAGGAATGTCCTGTGATGACAGACGAAGACTGGCAGATGAACCTCAATATTTCACCACGTCGTCAGCCTCCAACTCTTCCTTTAGACTTTTCTGACAGATTTCTACTCAGAGCCTCATGGCCTCCAGTTAGCCCAGATTCTAAAGGTGAACACCTGTTTGCAGAACCTGATTCAGGAGGTGAGTTTATTGTTTTTAGTTTAGGCATTTTGTAAGTGGGGATAGAGAGGGAATTGTTGGGTCAGTGCTGGTTTAAGAGAAAACACAGCCAATTTCCCCTCAGTTCTCCCCATGTCCAATGAACAAGGCTAGTCCCTGCACCTCCCAGGATTGGAAGGAAAGGTCAAGGAAACAGGACTTGTGGTTGCAACAGGTAAATTTTAGGGATGCGGGGGAAGGCAGAGCCCTCACCCTGAGGGTAGGGAGCAGCACAGATGCCTTGTCTGTTTCTCTTCTCTTCTCCAGGAGTTGTCAAGGCAGCCGAAAGGAGTCATCCAGCCAAGGGGGGAGAGGGCTCAGCGGGGCTGCCCCAAAGGATGGAGGGGCCCTACCCTCGTCTAAGGCCTCCTCTTGCTCCCCTTGGTCTGGTGAGGGAGGAGACTGAGAGAACCCCCAGCCTCCTCCTCCTGCTTCTTAACTCAACAGTCAAATGGCTACAGGTGGTGGGTCAAGTGAAGTTCACACTTCTTGATGTCCTTCTCCTTCTGGAAACTTCCATTTCATCTTTTTGCTGTTGCATGCCCTCTCTCTCCCCTATATCATGTGCAAAAATGATCTTCCTTTGAAATCTCTTTGGGGAGAAGACACTTCTATTGTACTGGTTCTTCAGCTTTAAACATAAAATAAAATGGAGGCTGCTCCAGAGTTTTAAATAAAAATAATTCTATAAATAACATTTTCTGGCATCCTCCTACCCCACTCCCAACCCTAGGCTCCTCCCCATATGTCTTCCTTTCTACCTGAGCCTGGGAGAGCCTGAATAGGTAGTGGAATAAAGATGTCACAGAGAAATAGAAAGCAACTTTCTCCAAAAATAAGTCTTGGTTGGTTCACAGGAGGGTTGGTTCCCATGAGTGTTAGGAGGGAAAGAGCAATGTGGGAAAATCCATTGCCCTCTACCCCAGATTCATGGTTTTTAAGAAAGAAAAGGGACAAAATGCATTAGGAGGAAATCCTCCATCCCAGCTGGGAGAGATGGAGCCCTAAGGCTCACATTCCTTTCCCACAAATAGGGGAAGACTGTAAGGTACCCCAGAGACCTCTCCCTTCAGGGGCTGTTGTGTCAACAGGAGGCCAGGCCTAGCAGGAGCAGCACCCCTCCAACTGTGCCCCACCAGGAGTTGCCCGCCATGCCCCCCCCAGCCCTGTCTCGAGTCACCAAAGTGGAGGGACCAAAGGCAGGGATGGCCGTGGTGAGGACGGGGCTGGATGAGTGGGTGGCAACAGTGAGCTGGTCCTAAGGGGAAACAGGAGAGAATGTCAAAGCGGGGCTAGGGCTGCACCCAAACTAAACTTTCACCACTTTCTCCTTGCCCTGCCCATCCTCCGATGGAAAGTGGGGGTGTCTCACCTGTGGGGCTGGGGCCAGCACGAGGAGCCGGAGGAAGGAATGGGTCGGGGGCACTGCGCTGGCTTCTCTACTGGTCGCAGTCACTGTCACTGTCACCACGGAGTCCAGGGTGGCTAAGTCTGGGACCTCCAACCACAGGCGCCCCCATGCGGACTCATTCTGCCCCAGGCGAACCCTGGAGAGTGGATACAGACATCCTGCCGAGGCCCCAGGCACCCGAGAACTGAAAGCCACAGCAGGGAGCCAAGTGAAGAGGAAATCTAAGGGCACATTAGAAGGAAAAAAGGGTGGGAACCCAAGTCCCACATCAGAGGAACTGAAAGGTGGAGCCTGAAGGGAGCAGGGGGATTCAAGGGCTTCACCTGGAGAGGTTGGAGGTGAGGGCAAAGCTGGGGTTGACAGATGTCCTAAGGTCAAGATCCTGGGGGCCCGAGAAGCTGGCGATGTGGAGGCTGAGTGGGGCCTTGCTGCCCGGGGCCAGGAAACCTGGGGGGCCACTGAGCTGCAGGGGAGGGCTGGTCAGGGGAGGAGCTGGGCCTGCTCTCTCCGGCCCCAGCCGCACCTTCTCCTCCCATCTCACCTCCAGCAGAACAGGGACCACTGTGCAGGGCTGGGGGGCTGCCCTGTGCAGGCCCTGCCCTCCTCCGTCCTGACCAACCAGCTCCAGGGAGAAGGGGTGCGGGGTGGACAGCAGCGTTGGTGGTAGCGAGGCTGAGAGGAGACCTCGCTCCACGGGTCCCATGGTCTCCAGGGGTACCCGGCCCAGCTTGGTGCCCTCTGGGACCCTTCGAAGGACAACATGGGAGAAATGTGGCCGAGGTTCCCTGGTGCTGCCTCTGAAGCCTGGCCCCGTCACCTCTACCAGCAGCTGGGTCTGGAGACCTGGGGCAGGGGAGAGGGGAGAACAGTGGTCTGCATGAAAACCAGTCACAGGGAGAAAAGAATAAACAGCCTTCGGAATACGGGTCACCTCTGGGGAATATGGATGAGGAAAAAGGGTTCCTCCCTCTGAGGGAAAAGATGGGGAATGTCAGGAGGGAGTTCTGGGATGCTGGAAA
This sequence comes from Bradypus variegatus, assembly GCA_004027775.1. NCBI lineage: Eukaryota > Metazoa > Chordata > Mammalia > Pilosa > Bradypodidae > Bradypus > Bradypus variegatus. Next base: position 34,547 of record PVKY010000210.1, read on the forward strand.
TGTTCTATGTCTTTAACTGGGTGATAGTTGCAGGGGTGTACAACTTTACACTTATGTGTACAGTTTGAAATCCATCAAACTGTACACTTATGATTAGTGCCCTTTACTATATGTAAATTGTATCTCAATTAAAATGTTAAAAAATATATATTAAAATAATTAATGAAGAAGGGTGGGGAGAGCAGAATACCTGCAACTGGCTGAGTCAGGGGGTAGAGACCAGGATGGGGTATATCCTCCACGGGGATCCCAAAGTGGAAGAGGAAGTCCAGGGAGGTCTGGGCTGGGGAGGGTGAAGGCAGTCAGAGAACTTCTAATGCAAATATGACAGATACTGTTCCCTGAGGCCTGCAGCCTCCCCTTCTCCTTCCCACGATCAACTCCCTCCTTACCTTGCACTCTCACCCGAGGGATGCCCTCGGCCATGACCTGGATCTCCCAGGCCCCTGTCTGTGGGGGGTCATTCATGGTCACCAGCCAGAACTGCCCAAAGCAGTGAGTGTGACCCAGAGGACCTTCACCTTCCTCCTGGTCCTGGGAGACCCCTAAGGTGGGTGGGGGGTGAAGGAACAAGAGATTGTCACAGGAGATAATTCCTTTTCTCTCTTACCCCCAAGTCCCAGAGCTCCAGTCTCCTACCCCCACCCCATTCCTTTAAAGCCTCCCCCTTAGTCTCCATTCTTTCTCTCCCTTGAGACACACACATGAAGGTACCTGCAGGGTTCCTGATCCAGAAGGCACTGATCTGCCCGTGGATCCGGACTGTGAGCCTCTGGAGCAGCCCATCCACACTGAACACAAGTGGCCTCCCAGGTACCATGACAGGGGGCTCCAGGGGAAGAGTCACCTTGGGGGATGGGCAGCACCAAAAATGGGGGAAAATAAACCATGGGATGGGGTGGGAGCAAAGATAGGACTTAGGACTTTCTGTGATAGCCCTGAAGGGCAGAATTGTGGAGACCCCAAGATGCAACAGGGTCCGGGGAGGTGGTACTAATATGGAAGGAGCACTGTTAGGTGGGCAGCCATGGATCTCAGGGGGAGGGAAACAAGAGCCATTCCCCTTTGCCCTATGAGATGCAGTGTCACCTATCCCTTCACTTCTGAATGGAGGCCACTGGTCCCTCTGGCTCACCACACTTACTAGGTCAGCCATGCTCTCCCCCACAATGGCTGCCACATCCCGAATGTGCTGGTCTTTGGTGAAGATCACCTCTCCTCCTGAGGCCAGAGCCACCGCCTCATATGGCTCAAAACGCAGAGGGGACAAAACCTCACGCCGGGCTCGACGCTGAACCCTTGATGGGTCTTCAGTCACCAGGAACGTCACCTGAAGCCAGAAGAGAGCCCAGGGTTTGGGGGTCTGAGCGCCATGTACCATTGTGAATGAGGGATCTCCTGTGCTCAGGCTTTCAACAGAGCTGATGGCTAGAGATAAGGTCCCTGTCTACCTCTGGCTGCTCCCACGAGGTCTCCCAGTGACACAGTTAGTAGTTGGCCAACTCCTTGTAACCACCTCTATGATATTTCACAGTAGATTCTTGGCAATTACTTCTCTAGTTCTTCAAATGGTTTATTGGGGCATGTTCAAATCTGAATTCAGCATCATCAAGAGTAGGGTCTCACGCTCCTGAGTATTGTTAAAGGTATCAGGAAGTGTTGAATTTACTGCTCGCTCTTCCCTACCCCACGCTAAGGCTGGTTCTACCACCATGGTGTGTTGTGACACTTGTTATGAGTGTGGTCATAGGCTCTCCCACATCCTCATACTGAGTGGCAAACACTGGGTCTCCCCTCAGCTATGCTCACTCTGCAGCGCCGCTCCCGAGTCAGGGATTCCACGCGGTTGGTGAGAAGGGCATCCTTGGGTGAGGCATCAGTGAAGACAAAGATGTCCGAGAGTGGAGGTGTGTGCAGCAGTGCCAGCTGGCAGGAAGGAACAGGGCTAGTGTTAAAAATGGTGGTGATGGGAATGGGTAGAGCAAGGGAAGTCAGAGAAGGAAATATGGTCCTGGAACCCTGGAGAGAGCCCAGAAGAACTAGACTCTGAAAGTGAGGTGGGGTATGGGGGTGTCCCAGAAAGGCTCTGGCTTCCCTTGGTAATGGGGTCTGCAAAGGAGGGGAAAAGAAGGGAAGGGGAAGGGAGGAGCCAGACCTCCAGGGCTGACAGGCACATTTCAGGCTCATCGCCACCCCCTAAGGCATGGAGTTCATTGAGTTGTTTCCAGAAGCTGTCAGGGTCACTGGTTGTAAAGACAGGGCCAAACCCTGGGGAGTGAAAAAGAAAGTTGAAATAATGAGGAAGGACTGCCCCTCTTTCCCATCCAGGGCCACCTCCCCAGTTAAGAGGCCCACTGTGCTCCTGGGGTAGACAACTATCTGAATAATAATATTCCCTTACTTATACCTTGACAGGGCAGGGCAGGGGTTAGGTGCCTCTGGTGGAAAACTGGTCCCCATGCTTCCACTTCCTTAACAAAATGGTGGCACTTCCTGTGGTCCTGAGTGGGCCTTTATTGGGTATATTTGTGCATATAAAAAAACAATTGAGGGCCTCAGTTTCCTCATGGTAAAAGCCAGAGAAAATGATAAATAGTACTTACTTCACAGGATTATTGGGAGGACTAAATGAGTTGATTTCATAATTCTTAGAATAGGGCCTTGACACATAATACGTGCTAAATTCATAATTAACCATTCACTAATTAATTCCTATCTTCAGCAAACTTGTAATAAGCCCCTATTAAATGTCAACCACTCACTATGAGATTCTGCAGACAAATCAGACTGAAACCCTGCCCTTAGGGAAATCTCAGTCCAGTAGGTGTTGTATTTGATCATCATTTCAACCCTGGGAAATAGGCAGGATAAGGCAGGTGTACTGACTCATTTTAGGGATGATGAAATTGAGATAAAGAGAGGTGAAATGACAGGCCTAAGGACTGGGCCAAATCTTCTGACTTCTAGTTTAGTGGGGGAAAGGAATACAAAGTTGTCTCAGACACTTCAACCCTGGACCCACCAACTCCCATCTTCATCTCAATCTTTCTACAGGAAATGGCAGAAACTGAACATGACTTATGGTAGATGTGGCCGATTGTCTCCTATACACACACATGTATCCAGTAAAGACCCACTAAGAACCAAAGGAAGTTCCACCATTTTGTTAAGGAAGTGGAGGCATGAAGCCCACTTTCCCACCAGGGCCACTTATCCCCTGCCCTGGACTGTCCTGCCTGGGCTACAGTTACCTGGGTCATGGAAAGGCACCAGGACATAGTGGACAGGTTCCATGGGGCTGCCCCGCCGCTGCTCCACAATGTGGCGAGCCTGGATTTTGGCAGCATTGATCTCCTCTCCCATACTGCCTGTTGTGTCCAGGACGAAGCTCAGGCTAGAGGCTGGGGTGATGTCCAGCAGCCTGAGGAGCAGGCCAGAGACCCAGTGAGGGGTCTGCACATTCATCCCCAGCCCCTGGTCTCTCAGCTCTCTAGGAGCACCTGCCCATCAGGGAGCCCCTATCTAGCAGGCTGCTCACCTGGAGAAACCCTTGTCTCCCAGGCGGCTTCGCAGGAGGTTGAAAGCCTGGATGGAGGCCAGAAGGGCCAGTTTGGCCGCCTGGAGGTGCAGCATGTGGTGGGGGGAGAAGCCTGGGGATGTGCTATCCTTGTTGATGCCTCCCCGGGGGTGCTGGGAGCTGCTCTGGTCAAAATGGCCCCCATGGCTACATTTCCCTGGGTTGGGAAAAGGGATTCTGAAGGGTGGAGGTCAAAAACCCACTGCTTCCTAAGAAAATGCTGCCCTCTCTGACCTGGCCTGACCCTCTGTCCTTCAGCAAAGGATCAGCAGGAAATGATGACAGTTTATGGAGGACAGAGCTGGAGTAAAGGTGGAGGGGTCAGTCACCATAACATGCAGGGGATCCCCCAATCCCGCCAGTCAGTCCCCCAAAACTTCCTGTGGGTGATGGAAAACTCCTATCAGCTGAGCAAGAAGTGACCCTCCTGCCCCAACCCTAATGATCACAGACACTTCAGTTGACCCACCCCATTCCCAACAGTCTCTTCTTCTTCCAGGAAGGGATGCCACAGGAAATGGGACAAGGGTCCATTTCTTCAGAAAAGTCTGTTTTGCCTTTAGGTTGTCATAGGGAAGTGACTCCCCCCCCTTGCTTCTGGGAGCCTTCCTGTCTGGTACCTGGAGGTTTAGGGGGATGAGTTCCAAAGTAGCCAGAAGTGAGGAGCGGGAAGCCCAGCAAATTCCCAGGGCAGCTCAACTCCTCACAATCGGAGCAGGTAGGGTCGCCCACTGGGAAGAGAGGGCAGGTAGCTAGAACCCAAGATCCCCCCACCCCTAACCTTTTATCCTTGTCTACCCAAACTTCTTTGGCTTTTCCTTTCAGCTGAAAGAAGGTGAAAAGCTCATAGATACCATGACTAGGCTTTCTGGACTAAAACCAAAATTCATGGGCTGGCAATGAGACCGAACATTTGAGACTGGGTCTGTGCTAGGAAACCCAGGAAGTGTGGGGACCAATCCTATGGGGATTCTGCCCTCTGAGCTGTGGACAGGAAGTGAGCTTGTGATGGGATACAGCAGGCAACTTCTGGTTCATAGTTTAGACAGAAGAATGCAACCAGAGAGAAGGCACCAGGATGTGACCCAGTGAGGGGAGGGAGCCTCATGAAACAGCGCTTGACTGAGGTCTGAGACCCCATCCTGGCTCTCTTCTCTCCTGCGTGACTTTGGAAAAGCCATTTAACTGACCTGGCCCTTGGTTGGACTAGGGGACCTCATAGATCCTTCCAGAGATGAAGTGATGTCACATCTATGTGACCTCAGGATATGACAATGAGGTTGGATGGACTGAGAGGAGGTAGCTTGGTGGGCTCCCACCTTACCACCTGGGTCATGCCCATACCTTGTGCCAGGCTCTGGAGCTTCTGCCTTGGCCACAGGAGATGAGGGTGTGGCTGCTGCTCCCCCAGTTCTACCCAGTTGCTATGGCTGTAAAAATCCTGGGGAAGGAAGAAGGGGGGAAACGAGGCACTGGTCTGACTGCTCTCACCATCTCCAGCCCTGACATACCATTGCCTCGAGGTTCCCACCCAGAAAGTCCTCTCCCACCCCCACAGCTCCTGTCAGACACTTTTGAGACCCCCTCCATTACTCTTCCCCCAGTGCCCAGAACACAGCCTTACCCCAAGTGGAAACTTGCCCTGTGTTTCTTTCCATCCCACTCAGAATTATTAGCCAAAGTCCTTTCATTGGCCTCCAAGGCCCTACATGGAGTGCTGTGTCCTTTCACCTCCCGGCCTCATGGCCTTCCTCTCTCACCCTCACTTCTCTCCAGCCACCATGGCCTCCTTGCTGTTCCTACAGAAAGTGCTGCCATTTTGGAAGTAAGAAACTAGGAAATAGCCTCAGGGCATTAGCAGAAGTACCCCAAACCCTCCTCAATAGGGAGAGGCATGATTAAGAAGGCAGTTAATTTCTCCATCCAAGGAAGTTCTCCATCCAAGAGATAGGAAAACTGGAATTAATGACCCCCTTTACCATTACCCCAAATCGGTATTCACTGTTCTCACCTGCAGGGCATGAAGCGCAGCCCCGAGGTGCTGGCGGGCCAGGGTGTGGTCAAGGGCTCTGGCGGCCACCAGGGTCTCCCGGAGAGCTCCCGCCACACGCAGGCGCCCCTGGCCCAGCCGCTCAGCGTCAAAGTGCAGCTCAGGGTCATTCCTGGATGTCGGCAGGAAGTCCTGGGCGGCATTGGCACGTGACACCTCTCCTAGGGCTGCTCGGAAACGCCGGGAAGGAGACCCAGGCCCAAAGTAGGCAGCAAAGAGGTCATCGGCAAGGAGGGTGCGGCCCTGGTGACAGTGGTAGGGGGTGGGGCTCCAGCGAAGCCCATCTTTACCTCAGCAGCTGGCACTCATGGCTGGACCCTATAGGGGAGGGGGGATTCCTGGGCCTCTCCAAGGAAGGGGGCTCCTGGTTTCCACATCCAGGCTTCCCAGGGTATTGTTGCTGAGTGGGGTGGCAGAAAGGGGTCCCTTCCCTTGCAACCAGATTCTCAAGGACTAGAGGTCCAGGGGATTAGGGAATCTGGCTGGGGCATGATGGGGCCCAGGGACGCTCACCAGGAAGTCCTCAAGCCGAAGCGGGGGGCGGCCTGGGGGCGGCCGCTCCAGGAAGAGCTGCAGGGTGGCGTTGAGCGCTGCCTCCTCGGTCAGGTCCTGGTGGGTGATGGAGCCAGGGGCAGCCAGAAGGCTCCAGATGTTGGGGAAGAAGGCAGATGTTGGGGGCAGCAGCAGCTGCAGCAGGAGCAGCACTGGGGGGCTCAGGTGGGCTAGGGGCACCTCTGCAGGCAGCATGGCTGCAACATGGACCTATGGAAGAAAACGCTCTCAAGGGAGGAGGAAGCAGTGGCCAATTCCAGGTTAGGTGGTCTCCAAGGACACCTGCTTTCACTTCCTCCTCCTCCACCCGCTTTGCCTTGAGTGCTTTGTCTGCTCCAGCTTGGATCCCCCACCCACTCCCCATTCAGTCACCCAGACAACCTGAAGGCCTTATGAGGCTGGTAGGGACATACACTGCCAGCAGGGTCTAAGGCTCCCCACCCCAGGCCCCCTCTCCCCAGCTCTGGCTGAGTCCCCAGCCCTGCCCCAAGGACGGTCCCCACACACGGGAAGTGTATCTCTCCTCAGGCCTCTCCCTTACCTGGTTGCTGGGTCTCCTGGGCAGGGCTGGCTGGGCTGTGGTGTCACAGGGCCCTGAGGTCAGAGTTATAATTAGCCAGGTCTCAGTTCAAGGGGAGGGAGGCCGGAGCGGGATGGGGACAGGACAGGTGGCCCCTGGCCCCGCTACTCACGCTTGCTCATGGCTAGAAGCAGCAGCCAGCTCCAGGGCGGGCCTCCCTCAGCCGCAGTGCAGAGGTGAGTGAAGAAACGCCGGGGAGGGCGAAGGGAGCGGGCAGCATGACTCAGGCCTGGCTCAGTGCCAGGGACAGACCCAGACAAACACAGCCCTCTGCCCACCAGGACACCAGCGGCCTGCTCTGAGAACTCAGGAACCCAGGCCTCCAGCACCCCCTACCCACCTGCACCCCATGCACACAGACAAAAGATGGTTTTGTGGCAAAATATTTTATTGCTGCCATCCCCATGGCAGACCACTGGGGGTTGTGACGGTTGGAGTTGGGAGTATCACAGCATCTTCTCAAACAGGGCGATGGCCTCGTCCACCTTCCTGAGCTCTGCTTCCGTCTGTTGGAGCTGGGGGTGGAAGAGGGGGTGGTGAGGACCAGGGCTCAAGAGAGGTCTCCAAACACCCAGGATGGCAGAGAGGACAAAGTTGGAAAGATGGGGGAGGACCCTGGGAGGGGAGTTCAGGTAAGTGTGTGTGCTTGCCTAGTCCTGTACCTCCAAATTCTGCCTTCCCCTCTGGCACCCCCTTCCTTTTTTACCATGACCTGGCCTTTTGGGTCTTACCTTTTCCAAGAGCGGTCAGGACAGAGGGGCCTCAGAGCCCATGTGTGCCGCCCAGACCCCTGCCCCAGTGTCCAGTGGTCTGGAGCTCAAGGTTCGAGGCAGACAAAAGCCCCAGCAAGGCACTAAACCTTCATTTGTAAAATGGAGATAATACTGCCAGCCCTTAGAGGGCAATTCAGAGAATGGAGAAACTGCGTTCACTTGTCAAGGCTCAGAACTCAGACCCACTGCTGCTGTGCCCGTGTGAGGTTCAGACCCTGCTCTTTCCTGGAGGTGGTGAGTGTGCGGGGGGAGCACTGGGAGGCGAGCCTGCCTTCCTGGGTTAGCCCCGTGAGGTCCTGAGCCCAGCCCCAGGCCTGTGGAGTCCATATGTGAGCAGCAGGAGGGGTCTGGGGCCTGGCTGGGAGGCAGGACACCTGGGTCTAGGCCTGCCTCCGTCTCCAATTTGCTGTGTGACCCTGGGCTGCCCTCTCTTCCTGATCTGTTCCCCTCCAGACACACCACCCCGATGCTCAAGGAGCCTGGACTTTGGGCTTCCCCAGATTCCCCAGGGCTGGGCAACGAGTCCAGACTCGTGATCTGGGATTTGATGATAGAGGAAGCTGAGGGAGTGGGAAATGGGGAAGGGAGCCCCCCTCTCCGCCCCACCACACCTTGGCTTCATCTGTCTCCTGGACTGCGAGGGGCACCTTGGCAGGGTAGCCCGGAGCAGAACGGCGCTCCTGCAGGCGCTGGGCTTGCCGCTGGGCCTCCCCACGCTTGGCCTGCAGCTTGCCCAGCTCCCGGGCCGGGTCAACCAGTCCCTGCAGCTGCAGGTGGACGGAGCAGCGGTCAGAGGCCAGGGCCACAGCACAGCCCTGAGGTGCGGGAGCCCCCAGAGCCAGGACGGCCACCACACCCGCGCTGGCCAGCGCCTGCACATAGACCGACACTGCTGACGCCAGGGTGCCTGTGGCCTCATCAGCCACTTGCAGGAAACCTGTGGGGGAGGGCAGAAGGTGAGGTGTGGCCTCAAGGAGACAGAAGACGAGGCAGCCATGGCCAGACACTGGGTGGGAGCCCGGAGTGGGTGAGGGGGCAGTGGGACGGCAGGGCACGGGGGTCTGAGGCTCACAGTCAGGCCGGGTCCGGGTGAGGTTGTAGTCGGCACGCAGGGATCGCACAGCTCGCGTGATGCTTAGTGCCAGCTCCAGGGTGGCTTCAGTCTCAGGGTCCTTCCAGGAGCACTGTGGGCAGAGGGGGCATGAGGGAGGCTGGAGAGGGCAGTCCAGAGACAACCCCCACCCCACCAAACACACCGCATACCTCCGAGGGCTCTGGGTAGGGGGTAACGCAGAGGCTGGGGGGTGCCTGGGGTGTCCGCCGGGGCAGCCTCTGGAATAGCTCCTCGGTCACGAAGGGCATGAAGGGTGAGAGCAGCCGCAGGCCAACGTCCAAGCAGGTGTAGAGGGTCTGGCGGGCGCACTCGGCTGCCACCTGGTCCACCCCATTCAGTACAGGCTTCAGGCACTCCTATGGGGGGGCGGTATATGTGCAGGGGGGCAGGGTTGGGGAAGGTCTAACCTCGAGCCCTCACTGAGCCAGTGAGGACCAGGAAGGGGAAGGGGTGACTCAGCTTGAGGCCAACCACTGGCAAAGCTGGCCAGGGCTCTGCTGCCCCTGCCACCCCTACCACTCCCCAGGGACCTCCCTCTGCTGCTTCTCACCAGGTAGACGTCACAGAGCTCATAGAGCCAGAAGCTGTATTGGGCGGTGGTGACAGCCGGGAAATCATAGGCCTGGAAACCCTGGTTGCTGAGCCTCACGGCCTCAGCCAGCCGGCTGCGGATCCAGCGGTCCACCAGGCTCTCATGGCCTCCAGGCTGGGGACAGGGGTGCTTATCAGCCAGGGGGCCCCCACAGGCCCAGGGGGCACATGCCCAAGGTCAGGGAGCCAGACGGGATCCAAGGCAACCAAGCACACACCCCAGGCCCTCAGCCAGCCTCCTGTGGGGAGGACCCCCATGCCCTGTGAACCATCTGCCCCCCACCCCCCACTCCCTACTACATGAAGGCTCCCTGGGGTCAGGGGCTGGGCCTTGGATGCTGCTGCCATCCTGGCACAACACAGGCTTTGCTTGATGACCACCCAGCAGGCCCACACCTCGGAGGTAGGTGAGGGCACGAAATCCTTCCCAAGGCCACGGAGGGCAAACTTGGTGGCATTCCAGAGCTTGTTGCAGAAGTGGCGATAACCCAATATCCGGTTCACATCCAGGTTGATGTCACGGCCTGGGTGGGGGGTGAAGTGTGATCCTCACCAAGTCTCCCTCCCCAACTCACAGCCATCAGGGGCCAAGGGTGGAGAAGGAAAGGGTAGGCCTCAGGCAGGAGAGGAGCTGGGAGAGGTTTTGGGGGCCATACCCTGGGACGTGTAGGCGCAGAGACCAAAGCGGAGAGCATCGGTGCCACACTCAGGAATCCCCACTGGGAAGTCGGCCCTCTACAGGGAACAGGGGCAGAGAGGAGGTGTCTTCAGCCAGCCCTCCTACCCTCTGCTCCCACTGCAGTCCTCAGGGCCTCATCCTCTGTACCTGCCCTTCTTTAGCCTTCTCCACCTCACTGGGATCCAGGTTACTGTTCAGTAACTGGTCGTGGAGGCCCTGGGGGTGGGGGGAGTGGTGAGGTGACCGTGGTCACAGCCCCACCGCCCCTTCCTGGCCTGGCCCACTGCTCAGCCCCACCTGCAGGGAGACCCCATGGATGACGTCCAGGGGGTCGATGACATTGCCCAGAGACTTGCTCATCTTCCGGCCATGGGCGTCTCGCACAATGGCATGGAGGTAGACCTGAGGGACAGGGGGGCCATGAGGCCAAGGGCACACCAAGGCCTCAATGCCACCGCCCTCCCCCCACTGACTTGGCATCAGCTCTGCCCCACGCCGACACCTCAGGCCCATCCCAGCATCCCCTGCAGGCCACTCAGTGCCTTTATACGAATTAGTAGGTGCTCCCTCCTCTGGGAAGACGAAGCCCTGCGCCAGGGCACGGGCTGCATTTTGGCTGCCACAAGCGCTCCTGGCTGGGACCCCCTACAGCCATCCAAGGAGCCCTCCCTTGGGACCCACCCATGCTCAGCAGGGCAGGTGAGGAGTGGGCCTGGGGTGGGGTCATGGCACCTGCGCACCTCTCTGAAGGGCAGCCTGCCGGTGAGCTTCAGCCCCAGCATGACCATCCGAGCCACCCAGAAGAACAGGATGTCATGGCCTGTCTCCAGCAGCGTCCCTGGGTAGAACACACTCAGGTCTTCTGACTGGGGGCACAAGAGGATGTGATGGGAAGCCAAGCACCCAATTCCAAGAACCCCCCACCCTTGCCTGGCCCCAGGAACACACCTGGTTGGGCCAGCCCAGGATAGAGAACGGGAAGAGGCCGGAGGAGAACCAGGTGTCCAACACGTCCTCATCTGAGGAAGGCCAAAGGTCATAGGTCAGAGGACACAGAGATGAGGATCAGAGCCCCAATTCTGCCCTCCCACCCCCAAAGCCCTGCCTTGCCTTGCTGGAGACTGATCTTCTCGGGGGACACTCCAAACTCCTTGGCCGCCTTCTCCCGGGCCTCTGCCTCGCTGCGCCCACTTACCCAGTACCGCCCATCGGGGTCCTGCCAAGGGCAGAATGAGCATCCAAGGGAGCCTGTCTGCCTGGCCCTGTGAACCCTGAAGCCCTGACCCACCCCTACCAAGGAACCAACAAACCCACAACTCCCCTAAAGGGTCCAGTCTCCAGCTCTGGCCCTGCCCTCACCTCCCCAGGGGGTACAGCTGGGTCGCTGACGGTGATGAAATAGGCCGGGATGCGATGGCCCCACCACAGCTGCCGGGAGATGCACCAGTCCCTGCAAACGGGCCGGGGGTGGGAAGGGAAGTTCAAGGAGGACAGGACAGTGCCCTGACCTACAGCCCACTCAGCCCCTCGCCCAGCCACCCTCCCCACACTGGGGGACCACGCACCGGATGCTGTCCATCCAGGCATGCCACGTGCGCTGATGGGCCTTGGGCAGGATGCGGAGGTCACCCCGCCTCACAGCAGCGCTGGCAGCCTGGGCCATCTCCCCACAGCGCACATACCACTGCGGCCGCAGCAGAGGCTCCACCACGTCCTTGGAGCGGCTGGGGGTGCACAGGGGTGGGGAGGTGGGGCGATGAACCCCCTGAGGGCCCCTGCGCTCCACCCTTCCCTGGTCCCCACCCTCACTTGCAAAGTGGCACCACCATGGGGTTGTCCTCCATGCCACGGAACAGTCCCTTCTCCTTCAGTGCCGCCAACACAGCCTTCCTGGCCTCAAACCTGGGCAGGGCCTGGGTGGGAGAGAGACCCCGTCAGGGTGAGGCCTAGACACTCCCCTCTACCCTCACCCCAGGCCACACCCCAAGCCTCACCAGGAAAGGCGGGGGCACATTGATGAGGGCCCCGCGGGAGTCCATGATGCTGATGGCCTCCAGCCCGTGCCGCTGCCCAACCTCGTAATCATTCTGGTCGTGGGCGGGGGTGATCTTCACCGCACCTGGGAGCGCATGGAAGGCCAGGGACATGAGGGGCTCAGTAAAGTCCCTTACCACACTCAACTCCTATTTCCTAATATAATCGCCCTGAGACCCAGCCCAGGTGCTGCCTGTTCAGTTGAAGCTTATTTTCTTTTACTTAAAGGGAGAAGATGCATGGGCAGGGAGTGCCTGATGGGCCCCGGACTCTCCCTCCTCCTACAGGGCCAGCTGCTGCTCACCTGTGCCAAACTCCATGTCCACAAAATCATCTAAGACAATGGGGAGGCTCCGAGACAGGAACGGGTGGACCAGGTACTTCCCCTGCAGGTGCTGGGGACAGAGGGAGGTGTCAACAATGCACCAAGGTAGTGGGTGGTGGTGACGGTGGCACCATACTGAACGTGATTAACACCACTGACGTGTACTTGTGAGTGCTTAAAAGGGGAAACGTTAGGTTGCACATGTGTTAGCACAAGAAGAGTTTAAATAAAAAACCAAAAGGTGCCAAGGGCTTCCACCCAGGGCCCTGACTGTCCCAAGACCCAGACTCCCCCAAATGACTCCACCTTCAGGGCTGGGAAAGGAGCTGAAAAACTCAGTTTCTAATCCAATTCCCTCTCTTCAGCCGAGGGTCTCAGGCCCCTGCCTGCTCCTGCAAAAGCCTGGGAGCACATCTCTGCCAGCGTCCCCCCCCACTGTGGGAAGGGCCCCTGCCCCACCTGGTATCTGGAGTCATTGGGGTGCACAGCCACCGCCACATCTCCCAGCATCGTCTCGATCCGAGTTGTTGCCACCACAACCTCCTCGTCGCTGTCTGGGGTGACAGGAGGCCTTGTGGTCTCAGCCCTGGCCCCTCCTCTCCATCCCCCTTGCCCCCGCCCAAAACTCTGGTGCCCCTGGCTCCTACCTGAGCCTTGGACCTTGTAGGCAAAGGAAATGAGGACCCCAAACTCCACTTTCTCCTTGTAGCCAGGCACGGAGAGCAGGGTGCGACCTGTCAGCTCCTTCTTATCCACCTGCAAGTTGTGTATTAAGGGAGTGATCCAGGGGAGGGGCCAGGGCTAGAGATGGAAAGAGCCGGAGAGCGGGAGAGGGACACACCTCGATGTCAGAGATGGCAGAGTTGAGAGTGCAGGACCAGTTGACCAGGCGAGTGCTGCGATAGATGACCCCTTCCTCGTGGAGCCGGACAAAGGCCTCAGTCACAGCTGCTGAGAGTTTCTGGGGTGGCGGAAGGAGAAAATCAGAGAGCTGGGCCCTGGTGTCTGGGGGGCCCTGACAGACATGCCAAGGCAGCAGGGTCCAGGGAGACTGGGCCTCCTGAGCAGGGCCTAGACTCTCACCTCTCAGCACACAGGCCCCTTTGAGGGCTGGAGGGCAGACATGCTTTTACTGAGGACGAGAGGAAGCTACAGGACCTCAGGGCCAGGGAACAAGCCTGGTGATGCTGGAGATGGCAGGGAAGCCACCCAGCTGGGGACAGGTGCTGGTGCAGAATCACGGGAGTTGTGGCTCCAGGGGGAAGTGGGGTGTGGAGGCTTGATTCAGAAGCCTGGAGAGCTGCCTAGAGGGCTGTGGATCTCACAGGTGACACAGGGAACATGGAAGATAATGATGTGAGGTGGGGAGCAGTGTGGAGAATTGAGCCCTTACTGGTTTCCTGTGAGTGGTTTCACCTCCTGGGGGGCGGGCTGCAGCAGATGTGCTCTTTTCTATGGGTGCCGTACCCTGGGGGAACCTCCCTTTCCAGCCCCAGTCCCGAGACCCCTTTGCTCACCGAGTCCATGGTGAAACAGGCTCGATCCCAGTCCAAAGAACTGCCAAGCTTCTTCAGTTGGTGATAAATCCGGTCACCTTTCCTGGAAGTGGATGGACAGGCAGGCCAGCATCAGCACTCAGACCTTGGCTGGAGGGAGACACTGGACACTGGGTGGCTGATGGGGCAGTATGGGGGTCACTCATCCCCCTGAATCTGGCCCAGGCCTGGGAGTCATGTGACACTCAGCCTATGTGAGGGGCTCTGCACCCTGCAGCCAGGGGTCGTAGGGGACAGGCCTCTGCTGGGCACAGGAGAGGGAGGGAGGGCCAGGGAGGCCAGGCCGCAATGCCCACAGGCACACTGCATACTCACTCCTCCTTCCACTTCCAGACCTCCCGCAGAAAGGCCTCGCGGCCCAGCTGGTGCCGGCTCAGCCCCTGCTCGCGCCACAGTTTCTTCTCCACCACCACCTGGGTGGCAATTCCTGCGTGGTCACAGCCAGGGTTCCACAGGGTGATCTCTCCACGCATGCGGTGCCTGCAAGGGGCACATGGAGAGCTGAGGTTACCCAAAAGCCCACCAGTCGGTGAGCTAGGCCAGTGGAGCCTGGAACCATAGGTAAAGGGACTTCTGGGCAGGGAGTCGATGAACTCAGGTGGAGCTAGGAGCCCCCACCCCCCAATGATAAAATCAGATATGCAAGAATAGCCAAGGCACTTTTGGATAAAAACAAAACAAAACAAAAAAACAAAGAGAGGCTCTTACCTAACTAAAGATAGCAAAATATATGTTAAAGGATTAATGAAACAATAAGTTATGGCAGAAGAAAAAAGGAACAGATGAGGGAAACAAAATACTGTCTGGAATCAGATCTGAGGAAGTTTAATAACTATTAAAGGCGGCATTTCAAATCAGTAGGGAAGAACAAACTATTCAATAGATTTGTTTGGGACAACTAACTCATTATTTGGAAAAAATAAAATTTTTCTTCCTACTTCCCAATAGTCACAAAAATAAATTTTGGACAGATCAAAGAACTCAACCTAAGAAACAAAAGTATGAGAAAGCATAGAATTTAACACAGCTTCCAAATATATATATAAAATGAGAGTAACTTAGGTGAGTATGTTTATAACTTCAAGGTAGGACAGGCCATCTTTAATCAAGCACGAAAGCAAGTCACAAAGAAAAACATGGAAAAGTTGACTGGATCAAAATGTAAAATCTCAGAACAACAGAAAACTCTATATGAAGTTAAAAGGCAAGTTTTGCCAGAATAGGAGAAAACATTTACAATTTACATAGCAAATAAAAAATCACTATCAAGAATGCATGAAGATGATGAATGCACAACTATTTGATGATACTGTGAACAAATGACTGTACACTTTGGATGATTGTATGGTATGTAAATATATCTCAATAAAACTGCATTTTTAAAAAGAACGCATAAAAAATTTCTAACCAACCAATGAGAAGAAAAAATAACAGAGCCAAAAGAAAAGTGGGTAAAAGACAGGTACAGACAATTCACAAGTGGGTAAACCTGACTAGCCAAGAAACCGAGGGCAAGAGGCACAGCCTCAACAGTCATCAGAAAAACAGGAAAATAACAGAGATACCAATTTTGGGCCCACTGGTTGGCAAAACAGAGACCATTAACATCTAGGGTTGGCGAGGGCATGGCACATTCAATGCATGGAGGTGTGGACAGGGAAGCTGAACTGGGGGGCAACCTGGCAGTGTGTATTCGTAAGCAATACAGGCAGACCCTCCAACCGAGTAGTCTCACTTCCTGGTGGCTACACCAGAGAAATCCTTCTACATATGCATGTGCATTCCAGCAAGGGTTTCAACAGAGAAATATCAGAACAACCACCAATAAAAAAAAAAGTGACTTTATTATGGTGTACCCACACCACGGAATACCATGAAACAATTAAAATGAAGCCAGTCTCTCTGTAAGGACAAGGAAAGACCTCCAAGACAAACTCTTTAGTGGAAGAAGAAAGTTGTAGAATAACTTTGATGTGAGCCTTTTCTATTAGAAAATAGAAAAAACAAAACACCTGAAATGGAAACTATATATTTATAAGGTTATATGTAGATAAATAAATAGATAATAAAAATCTAGAAAGACACACGTCAAAGTGATAACAAACAATGGCTATCTCCAAGGAGAATGCAGGTCTGCAAGGGGGGTTGTTAAGGAGACTTGAAATCGTAAGTATCTCACATGAATATATTCACATACTTCTTGTTTAATTCAAAGTAATGCTGTTTTTAGTAGAAAGAGGCAGAAGGGAAGACAGTCTGCAGGTGAGAATGTTGGGTGGGGTTCTCTGACTAGGGGAGGACACTAAGGGATCAGATGGGAATGACCAAAAAAGAAGAGTAGTGTCCCTGGGGAGCAGAGCTGAGGGCCAACAGAGAAGGAGCAAGATGGTGGGAGAGAAGGGGGTGCAGGGAGTGGGGAGCCAGAGAGGGCAGAGGAGAGGATGCAACTCACCATCGGGTCAGGGTGTCCTGGATGGCGTTGGTGAGCGCGTGGCCCAGGTGCAGAGAGCCTGTCACATTGGGGGGTGGGATGCACATCATGAAGACACCTCGGGGATTTGGTGCTGACACACTGGAACGCTGCCAGCGGAGGAGGGTTGGGGCACACACTTAAGGCTTCATGTCACCTCTCCCCGCCCGTTCCCAGGCAACATGTCCTTTAGCCCTGTCCTTCCCTACCCCCACCCCCTCCAGGCCTACGCAGCAGCGCCTACTCACCCCATACTCAGGCTTGAAGAAGCCCTGCTGCTCCCACCAAGGGTACCAGGCAGCCTCCACATATTGAGGGCTGTAGGAGTCGGGCATGGTGCCACTGACATCTGGGGGGAAGGAGAACCAGGGTCAGTGCCCAGGCTAGGTCAGTGCCAAGGCCAGGAGCAGCTGGGAAGGGGAGAGGCCAGCAGAGAAGGACCTGGGCCTCTCTTGATCATGTTGGGATCTGCAAACCCTCACCAAACAAAGCGGTAGAAACAAGGACAGAGCAAGAAGGGGTAAAAGCTTGCAAGGAGCAGTTGAGGAGGGTAGTGTTGGAGGGTTACTCCCCCTTCCCAATTACCTTTCTTTTCCCCAGGTGGGGTTGGGAGGTCATAGGTAATGACACCAGAATCCCTCTTCTCTTTCTTCTCTGGTTTTGGTTTCTTCTGATAGGAGGGATAAGATATAGGCCCAGATGTCAGCCACCCCATCGCCAGCACCAACCATCCTAGTTCCAACTGTAGCCTCTTACCTCCCCTGGAGGTGGCTGCTGCTGCTGGATCTTCTGCTTCTGTTGAAATTTCTCTAGCTTCTCCCGTTTCTTTGCCTCTTTCTTGAGCTGAGCAGCTGTCTTTGGTGGTGCAGGAAACTCGGGCCCTGGATAAAGGCAGAGAAATGTAGATTCAGCCCTCTGGGATCCTTCACGAACCTACTACTATGGATGTTTCAGATGGGCTATTCTAGCTGCCCGAGGGTTCCCCCATTTGGATCTCTCCCTGCCCCAGTGAATTTGCCATTCCCAAGAGAAAAAAGGAAGTGCATTGCACAGAAGGCTCCAAAGGAACCCTTACCCTCCCACTGCCCATCCTTTCTCACCTGGCTGTTGGGAGACAGGTCTAGCACCTGAGCACAGAACCACCTCTCCTAGCACGGCCCGGAATTCTGGCTGCTGGACACATGTGATAAACCAGCGAGTCACATTACCCCAGATCTGGCGGGCGGAAGGGTCCAAGACCTGGGACAGAGAAAAGAAATGAGCTACCCTTAGTCATCCTACAGTGAGGTCTGAGGGAGCCCCCTCATTCTTCCCCAGAACTCAGCAACTCACGTATCGGAAAGGCAGCAGCAAAGCCGTGACAGCCGCCAGGTCAGCCAAAGTGGGGGCCTCCCCAGCCAGGTAGGTATGCTGGCGAAGCCACTCCTCCAAGGGGCTCAGGGCCCGGCCTAGGGCCCCCAATGCAGCCTGGCAGGAAGGGGAAGGAGGGTAAGACCAGACAAGGCTGGCCCAACTCAATACCACTCCCCAACCACCTCACCTGAAACCTAAACCATTTGGCCTCCCTCCACGCCCACAAACCCACCCACCTGAGGCCAGTTTCCTCTTTGCTCACATGGTCACAATAAAAATACTTTCTCTCCATTTATTCAACAACCCCTACTGAACACTATGTGTCAGAGGCACGGGAAGTTAAGAGTGAAGACTACATGAGACAACACAGCAATTGCTTCAACAAATATTTATTAAGCATGTACTATGTGCCAGGCACTTCTCTAGGGAATGAGAAGACAAGTTAAACTGACTGAGCCCTTGACCTGGTAGTTTATATTCTAGTGGGAGTGACAATAAATGAACAAATATATAACGCATTATCCTATTTTTCTCCTTAAGTGCTATGGAGAAAAATAAAGCAGGGTGAGGGGGAGAGGGAATTCCAGAAGAGGGGGCCTCTATTTTAAATAGGGTGACCAGGATCTGAGGGAGCAAACAAGGGTCTATGTCACATATTCATTCGTTCAAGAAATACTAAATATCCACCACATGCTCAGAACTCTTCAAGGGGACAAGGGTGGAGCTACAAGGACACTGAGGCACAGTCCTGTTCTGGAGGCACATGTAGTTACAATCTGGCGGGGCACTCCATAAACGCTTATCTCCCCCCAGCAACTGTCATCTCTCCTGGCCCAACCTGTCTCTCCTCATCAATCCTTCACCCATTTTTTTCTCACAATTCCAAGTAACCTTCATCCTCATCCAGTTTCAGATTCATCAATTTACTCAGAGCCTTTAAAGCTCCAGGCATCGAGGTAAGTGTTTTACACACACCTTTTAATCTTCTCAACTCAGTAAGGCAGGTATTACATTACTTTCATTTTACAGGCAAAGAGACTGAGGTTCAGAAAATTTAAGAAATGTGCTCAAGGTTACTGTACCAAGTGGCAATCTGGGATTTGAGGGAAATGTTCCCACATCTGACACACTATCTTCCTAAATCAGTATCCATCCCAATCCTTGCTTCTTTCCTTGTAATCTCCCACCTTCCTCTCTTTCCTTCTCGCCACTCACCTGGGGGTCTTGGGCAGAGCTTCGGAGTCCCAGAGCTGGAAGGGTTGCCCCACACGCAGCTGGTATTAGCTCCGTGTCGGCATAACTGACCCACTGTTGGACGAGAACAGCTGCCTGGCTACCGCCAGGGCCCCCTAAGCCCGCTGGCCACAGCAGCTGGGCCACAGCAGTGGCCCCCCACACCCAGAGCCCACCGGGCCCCTGCTCCAGGGCGGGCAGACGAGGTGGAGGAAAGGGAGTCCTGCTGGTCGGGGGAGGCTGGAGACAGATGCACGGGTGCGCTCCTCCCCATCCTGGACCCTCCCCAGCCTCACCATAGCGCGCGGCTATGAGGGCTCGCAGGCTGGGGAAGGCATCCGGGTGAGGGGAGACGTAGAGGATGGACATGGTTATGCAGGGGATCCGAATGAGATGGAAAACCTATGGAAACAGATACAGGGGAAGACTGAGGGATTCAAGGAAACAGATACAGGGGAAGACTGAGGGATTCAAGGAAATCCTATTTGATGAGAGAGGGAACCCTCACCGGGCCTCCTCTATTGCAGGCGTCCCAGGGCAGGGGGTCTGACCAGGCCTCGAGGGCTCGGCTTTCAGAGTGGCAAAGACAGCGGGAAGCGCCTGGGAATTCGGGAACAGGGACTCCTCATGATCGCGGGTCCTCTTAGGGGCCCCTCGGCATCCGGCTGGATGCGAATTAGGGCAGCGTGTACGTACTAGAGGGAGGCGGCCAGGTCAGGCCGTGCATCCACCTCGCAGCCGGGCGCCGGCCACGACTACTGGCCGGGTGGCAAAGGCCGAGGAGTCGGGCGTGCGGGCGGGGGCGACAGGCGATCCTCCCGGCGACCCTAGCTCCCTGCGACCGCCGCCGAGCCGTCGGAGCCCACGTGTACGCCCCCGTGTGACAAGGAGCGTTTCCGGGCTTGCGGGTCCTGGCGCGGGCAGCCGCGTCCCGCCTGTGTGGGCGGCCGCTGTCCTATTCGTCCCTGCCCCAGGACCCAAGACTCCCGCTGCGGGCACGCTGACGAGGAACGGCGCGGGGCGCGGGCACAAAAGGGAGGGCGCCACCGAGAAAGCACTCCCGTCAGGCGCCGCCGCGGACACCCTGCACGGGTTTTCCGGACGGGCGCGCGCGAGCGCAGGGGCCGCCGGCAGGCCGGAGAGGGCGGCGCCCAGTGGGCGGCCGGGGAAGTGTCAGGGGGACTCGGCTAGGCCAGGCCGGGGGAGGGCGGCGCGGCGCATTTCGGGTAGCGAGAGGGGCACCGAGGAGGGAGCCGACTGGCAAGGGGAGGGCCGCTTCGCCAAGAGCCACCAGCGTCCAGCTTCTCTGAGCCTCGTTTATTCTGAGGTGAGGGAGTCACGCGAGATGTCCTCTAAGGTCAGCTGTGAATTCTGTAGCGGAAACTCACTTGCTGACAGAGGGAATTAAGTTAATAATTCCCAGTCATAAATCTCTTCACACTGCACATCCTGTCACCTGTATTTCCCGGTATATATATTTAGAGTGCCGGTCTGGCTGGTTTCAGGAGGAAACCGGGAACCTCTTAGGCACTGGCTGTCGTATTTGTGGAAGCACACGGAGGTGGAGGGCGGTGAGCAACCCCAGTTGCATGTACAGTATAAGCAAAAGGCTGGAGTGAGAACTGTGGGTAGGGGCATGTTCAGGACACATGGTACAGTCCAGATGAGGTATTTTATGGATTAATACAAGGAGAGTTGTGGCAGATGATGCTGAGAAGTTGGGATAGATTCTTGGCTGTGGGAGCAGAGTAACAGGGCTTGGATGAATCCAACATTCCCCCCCCACACACACAGTTGGCCACCCAACAGACCAAAGAACCAGAACTCAAATTTGCATCATAAATTTTATTCCCGATGCGGGACAAGTCCTTCACCCCCAAACGGAATCATATCCTGCCCTGGATATGCGACTTTCCCTTGAGCTCCAGGGACATAATGAGAAGGCAGGTGCTGGGGACTGGGAAGGCTTTACAAAAGTTCCCCACCCTAGTGAACCTCTTCTTCTCAACAGAGCATAGCTGCTCCCCACTATTATTTCTATCATTCACTCATCCTTAAAAAAAAAAAAAAAAAAAGGCTTCAATATAAAACACACACACGCGCAAAAAATCTCAAGTATTGGGGACAAGGAATCCTGGGCAGGGATGAGGTCAAGCGACACCAGTGGAAAAGGGAAGGGAAGGGAAGGGAAGGAAGGAGGAGCCATCACTGTTTCTGCTGCAGGGCCTCCTTCCTTGCTGCATCCTGTAGCAACTGTGTGTCAACCTCATCTGCTGGCAACTGTACATAGCGGACCACTGAGCCCCGGATGAAGCAGTTCTTCACTGATAACTAGACATAGATGGACAAATGTGAAAGCACCCTTAAAAATGTCTGCTACCCACCCAGAGGCCTCCTGCTTTTGGAGGTGTTTCCTCTTCTTGGCCATCCCTGACTCACCATATGAGGATATTTCTCAGGGTCTGTGACACTGATGTCAGTTAATTTGATGTTGAGATACTAAGAAGAGAAGATGAACACCATCATTAATCCTAGAAACAAGCTGCAAGTACCCAGCCCTTAAGCCTTCCCTCTCCTTCTCCAAGACCTGATTCTTGGCCCTTGCTTTATCTCACCTGATCCACAGAATGGAGGGTTCCGCAAATGCTGTTGGGGGTAGAGGGAAGGAAGAACTGTATTAGTTTACACCAAAATCAACACAGAGATGACTTGGTGACTTCAGAGCTGGGATGAAGGCATGGTTGGCAGAAGTGAAAACATGAGGAAGCCAGAAAAGGTGGAACCCAAGGGGGCATTTCTAAACCCTGGAGTAAGAAAGAGCTTTAAGTGGTATGTTATTTAGACCCCACATCTTCCCCTCTCTAAACCAACCCACTCTTAATAGCTACCATCAAGCAACTGTTAAGCATGAGACCTGTATTTGTAATTTTAACAGCCACCTTACAAGACAGAAGTAGAGAGGCTCAGAGAAGTTGTATAACATATCCAAGTTTAGAACAAATTGACAGGGATTTCAGTCCAAGTCGGACCCCCAGAACCATCAGCTATTTTCAAACATTTATTGCTTTGCAACTAGAAGCCCCATATGTAGATAAAGGAAGCTAGAAATGCTCTTGATGTTGCAGGGGTATCTACTCCCTTTCCCAATCCTTGAGCCCCATGAATGTTAATGAGGAATGTTATCTAAACACCAGTGCTCCAAATCATGGAGCTCTCTCCCAACTATTTAAATTTCTTTAATTTCTCCCAATTTCTTTAATTGCTGTCAGTGGCCACCACACTTTAAGTACCACAACCTCAAATCCTATGAATTGTACTTCTTCACCCTCCACAAGCTGTGAATCCCCACTGTCTGCTGACTTCCTTTCAATGTTTCTGTAATCCCTTTCTAGTTGGACTTCTACAAACCCAGGTTTTGGAGCACCTCAATCCAAACCAGACTCCAACCTGGTCACCTTGACCCTAACTGTCTTGCATGTCCTCTCCAGAGTCTAAGTTCCTTAGAACTGTGGTTTTCATTGATGTATACTCAAAGATTTTATGAGTCCATCACAAAATAGGAAACACAGTATAACATAGTCTGTGTGTATATATTGTATTTAAGGTTGTCAGTAGTTTTTTCCTAAGAATAACTGCTCTAATTGTCTTTCCTATTTTTTGGTATTTAAAAAAAAAAAGCCTTTTAAATGAGATGATAATAACGGCACTTTTTTAAAGTGTCCTTATCTTGCCAAAAATAAAGTTGACAATTCTATGTTGGACCTCCCACCACCCCCGCCCCCCCATTTTTGTAAAATTCTAAAAGTCTGAAATTCAGTGTCTGAGACCTCCTACTTCTTTGGCAGTCTCACCATATCCCTGCCTGCTCAAAAACTTTGACACTACACCAGTGTCTGCAGCAGTGCCATTTCATTCAACCCCTTGAGGAGGAGAAGCTGTTTGGCACAAATGTGGTCTGACAACAAGGATAAGAGAAAGAGCTCTTCCCCCAACCCATGGGAATGCCTTAGAGTCTTCCAAGTCCAATATGTGCATTGACAGTGGCATCGGTGCCATAAATTGAAATCCACAGTATGTACAGCATGGAAGTACCACAATTTAATAAACTGATTCCCTATTTTTTCCAACTCTGGGTATTACAAATAAAGCTACAAACATCTTTGTACATTTTATCTTGAGGAAGTGATTCTTAAATTTCTAGAAGTTGAGTCAAAGGAGTATATAATTTAATCAGAAAAAATAAAAGTTCTGTTCATTTAGTAGGAAAAAATTTTATTGCTATCTCCACCTTCTGATGTCTCTCCAGTCTTTACCCTTTAAATCATATATTACCTTGTATATTTTCCAAAACACAAGTCCCCAGTTAATGTGTAAGCTGAAAGCAAGGGCTAATCATTTATTTCTTCAGTATCTCTCCCACCTTGCCCAGCCCTCAAACACTTGTCAAATTAAGGGGGTTCCATGTCCCTGGGTACAATCATCCCCTACAAATTTGTTGGAATAGGTACCTACCTTAGGTCATTCTTGAGTTCCACAACCACATCCTTTCCCACGAGGGACTTGAAAAAGGAGTAGAAGAGCTATTGGGCGACAGGAGAAAACCATCACATGGGGAGGACACGGTAGAAGGGGTGTTCCCCGCCATTTCTCGGGTACTAGTTATTGGGATCTCCACGGCATCCCTGGCAGTTCTCAAAACTTCACGGGAAAGAATACTCACATGACAGGGATGAAAGGCTGGAGCCCAAGCATTGTGCACACGTAACTGAGGCCCTCACTTGAAGCCCCAGAGAGCGGCTCTGCCCTGCATCCCTCAGGACCCCCGGCCTGGCACTCTCAAACGTCCCACCTCTCTTGGGGTGCCTGCCCACTACTAGTTAATTGTGGAAAGCATCCCACCCGAACCCGCACGCTCCCGAAGCCCGTCCTCCGACCGGAAAACGCTTATGTCTAGCTTTTCCCTCAAGCCTCTCTCTCGTATTTTGTTTTGGAGGTTTTTCTCATAAGACAGGGAAAAAAATCCCATTTTCTCCCAAGTGCCTCAAAGAACTTGAGGGGCAGGAACAAAGGAAAAAGAGAAAATCCCCCCGGTTAAATTCCAGCCCAGAGGGACAAAGCCCGCACCCCCACTGTCCCCAAACCGCCCCCGCTCCCGGAGGGCGCCCCCCCCTTGTGACGTCACGGAACCTACCATGATGTCCGCGCCGCGAGCCCCTGGCCGCGCGAGGAGTAGAAGGCCGGGGGCCGGGGGGGACCTGGAGCACGAGCCCGCGCGTAGGGCGGGACGGGGTCGTGCAGCCGCCGCGGAAAACGCCTTAGAAAGCTCTGAGCCTAGGAAAACCAAGGCGCAGTGGGTTCACAGCTCGCGAAGGGCGGGCAGACGGGGTAACGCCGCGAGCAAGAAGGCGGTGCTTCCTGCCAGGCCACTTCCTCCCGGAGCGGCCGGCTCCCAACACGCAGGCGCGGGCTGGGCTTTGGCCAGAAGTCTGAGAGAGTCCCTTACCGGTTTTTGTTGGTTTCTTTGACAGTGCGGTCCGCAGCATGCTTTGTTTACACCCTACAGAAACTTCCTACTGAAAATTGTTGGGAAGTTTGTGTAAACGTATGATTCGTGCATTTTAAATATGTATCATGTTACATTTCGACAAAATTTTAAAAAAATGTTTAGTCCCTGAGATCAGGAGTCTGAGGACAGAACTTGGTTTTTAGCAAAGGTTCCCGATAAATAAGATTTCTCCCAAGGACCCAACCCCCCTCTCCACATTTCTTATACACTTTTGCCTAGGACTGTCCATATCCCTTACAGTATTTCACTTTCAGATATTATCCTCTCAAACACAGAGGGATACGAATGCAGTTACGCACATATTCTATGCTCACATGTCCTTCAAGCATATACAAAATATGTGATATTATGACACAATAGGTGGAATATTTTTTTTCATGGACTATAAGACTACGAAATCCATTTCTCATCTCACTTTATCTCTACGTAAAAGTACCCATTTGTCAGAAGTGGATCTCCTAGATCCCTCCATGTAAGTCACATCAGGACATGAAGGTGGAGTTTGCCTCTTCGAGCTGATACCTAAAGCACCTAAAACAGCCTAGATAGCACTGGTTTAACTACAATAACTACTACAGTAACTACAGTTAGCAAGTGACCTAGATGATGGTTAAAAATTATCTACCTGTATGAAACAATTCTCTCACGAAAATTGAAATACTTTGCCCTTAGCAGTTTAATCATTCACAATGAGATCACAATGAACACACTCGCTCCATGAACTCTTCTTTTCACTACTTTTTAAGATACACTCACAAACTAAAGATACAAAAAGTAATTTGCTTCAAGAACAAATTTACTGAGTGACAAATAACCATCCAAACAGGAAGAAGAAAGTTGAGGCTGGCCAGAAATAAATCACAGACATTCAAATTCATTACATGGTTCAAAGAGGGGCCTAGGTTTCCTAAGAGTCCCATTGCAGTGTCAAAAACAGGACCTTCAAGTGTGAAAACATTGTGTGTAGGACTCCTGCATCAGAATCCCAAAGGATGGTCACCTTAGGTTCAGATCTGGTTAATTCCAGAATCAATGATATTTGAAGATGAGAGGAACAAAATTCATCTCAGAGGCACCCTAGAATCCTCCAGTCCCAGATAAGATCAATCTACTTCTTCGATAGTGGGGCCTGCAGCAGGCCTTCCGGTTGTATATCCGGTACCATAAGAAGGCCCGGTGCATCCTCCCTGGTAGAGTTCTGTGATGACTGGGTTACACACCCTCTCTAATTCCCTTCTCTTGTGATCAAACTCATCTTTATTAGCCAGCTGATTGGCCTCCAGCCACAAAATGACCTCATTGCATTTATCCAATATTTTCTTTTTATCAGACTCACTGATCTTGCCCTTCAGGCCTTCATCACTCACAGCACTCTTCATGTTATAAGCATAGGATTCTAAGGCATTTTTTGCAGCAACTTTCTCCCTCTGGGCCTCATCCTCAGCTTTATATTTCTCAGCATCCAGAACCATGCACTCGATCTCCTCTTTGCTCAGGCGGCCCTTGTCATTGGTGATAGTGATCTTGTTGGCTTTGCCCGTGCTCTTGTCCATGGCTGTGACATTGAGAATACCATTGGAGTCAATATCAAAGGTCACCTCAATCTGAGGGACTCCCCTGGGTGCAGGAGGGATTCCAATGAGTTCAAAGAGCCCCAGCAGATTATTGTCCCGTGTCATGGCCCTCTCACCCTCGTACACCTGGATCAGCACCCCAGGCTGGTTATCAGAATAGGTAGTGAAGATCTGTGTCTGCTTGGTGGGGATGGTGGAGTTGCGCTTGATCAGGACAGTCATCACGCCCCCCGCTGTCTCCAACCCTAGGGATAGGGGAGCCACATCCAACAATAGCAGATCCTGTACCTTTTCAGATTTGTCACCCATCAAAATGGCTGCCTGTACTGCAGCCCCATAGGCAACTGCCTCAACGGGGTTGATGCTCTTGTTAAGTTCACGTCCATTAAAATAGTCCTGCAGCAACTTCTGTACCTTGGGGATACGTGTGGAGCCCCCCACCAAAACAATGTCATGAATTTTAGCCTTGTCCATCTTGGCATCCTGTAGGGCCTTCTCCACGGGTCCCAGGGTGCCCCGGAACAGGTCTCCACACAACTCTTCAAACCGGGCTCTGGTGACAGATGTGTAGAAGTCAATACCTTCACAGAGTGAATCAATTTCAATGTTGGCTTGAGTGCTGGACGACAGGGTCCTCTTGGCCCTCTCACAGGCAGTGCGCAGCCGCCTCACTGCCTGCTTGTTCTGACTGATGTCCTTCTTATATTTCCTCTTGAACTCTTCCACGAAGTAGCTCACCAGCCTGTTGTCAAAGTCTTCGCCCCCCAGATGGGTGTCCCTGGCTGTGGCCTTGACCTCAAAAATCCCATCATCTATGGTCAGGATGGACACATCAAATGTTCCTCCATCCAAATCAAAGATCAGGACATGTCGCTCTCCCCGACCTCCTTTATCTAAGCCATAGGCAATGGCAGCAGCTGTGGGTTCATTGATGATTCTTAGCACATTGAGTCCCGCAATCACACCTGCATCTTTTGTGGCCTGGCGTTCAGAGTCATTGAAATTTGCTGGCACAGTGATCACAGCATTGGTGATAAGGCGGCCCAAAAAAGCTTCAGCAATCTCCTTCATTTTAGTCAGTACCATAGAAGAGATTTCCTCAGGGTAGAAAGCTTTCCTCTCACCTTTGTAGGACACCAGCACCTTGGGTTTGCCTCCTTCATTAATCACTTGAAAAGGCCAAAGTTTCATATCTGATTGCACCACAGGATCATTAAACTTCCTACCAATCAGACATTTGGCATCAAAGACAGTGTTCTGGGGATTCATAGCCACCTGGCTCTTGGCCGCATCCCCAATGAGCTGCTCAGTGTCGGTGAAGGCCACGTAGCTGGGGGTGGTGCAGTTGCCCTGGTCATTGGCGATGATCTCCACCTTGCCATGCTGGAACACCCCCACACATGAATAGGTAGTGCCCAAGTCAATGCCGATGGCCATTCCTTTAGGAGTAGCCATGGTTTTCTGAGGCCTATTGAGAAAGAATGAGATAGGATTTGGGCAGAGTGCTTTTAGTACAAGATAGCCAAGAGTCTTCTCAGCCAACTCAGAAGGTAGAGGGGAATGGGTGTGGACTATTTCCACATTCACAGGGCCTGATTTAACTGTCTTGTTCCTTGGTCTCTGACATATTTTATTGTGGGATTGTCCCTGTCTTCTGCTGAGCTAAGATTACTCCCATCTCGCCAAGAAAAATGAATCTCAACATTTGAGTTTCTACTCCCCTCCTGGACTCCTTTACTCTCTAATAGTGATTTTTTGGAGTACATTTTAACAAGTCTGAAGCTGGATCTAGAACTCCAATCAAGACCACACAAGTTTTTTCCACAGGAGAAGTTGGGCACTGCAGGTAGTCTCTTCCTGTATCTTTCTCCCGAATAAAACCTATGTTCTCCGAGGCCAGTGACAGCTCAGGAAAGGGCTCCAACGTCTTTCCTTTAATTTTTCTTTTATTATTTTATTTTACTTTAGTTTACTTTATTTTACAAAATTTTTCTGACATCTGTTCCTGGGCTGCTAACCACCCGCTTTTGGGTAGCTGGAACCATTTGCTGCCACCTTGGAGGTCCTCAATAGATCCAACAAACTTAGACCTAAACCAACTGAACAACTTTCCAGCACTTTCTCAAACAAGGACCCGCTGGCCTTGCCCATTCCAACCCCATTCCATCGGAGTCCTCCTGGCTCACCTCTTCTCACGCCGTCTCGGATCCAGTTTGGAAATCTTATAGGATTGCGAAACCCCGCGGGTGGGGGCTCGCTAAACATACAGACTGTGCAGTCGGTATCCCCCCACCCCCCACCCCTACCCTCCCGACAACTTTGAGCCAGGTGGTGTCCTGCCATCCTGATTCCAAACAGACCCGTGAGGTCAGAAACAACACCACCATTATAACGCGGCGGCGAGCGCTGTACGTCACCCGCGACCACGCCCCTCGCCCTCTGGCTCCCCGCCCGGCTCTCCGCCCCCTCCCGCGCTGCTCACACCAGCTTCCGCCTCACCCCCCCCCTCCCTCCCTCCCCCCCCCGCCCGCGCTTCAACCCAGCGGGACCAGAAGAGTCTGGAGAGTTCTGGGAGGGGCGGCACCTGGGCGCCGATTGGGCCCAGAACGCAAGGGGGCCGGACGCCAGAAAAATCCCCTGGAACATTCCCGACCCGTCCGCCCCGCCGGGCTCAGTGACTGGCTGAGCAGGAAAAAGGCACAGGACGGCGTCGCGGCTAAGCAGCAGCAAAGGCGAGCACAGCCTTACAGCCTGTGCTGCGCACTCCCAGAGACCGGGAGAGCGAGCCCGTGTCCTGTTTTCGGCGATCTCAGAGCTCCTCGTCATCGACCGCTCCGCCGCCTCCAAGCCTGAGTGTCAGCGCGGCCCGAGCGCAGCAGTCCGGCATGGCTAAAAGCACGGCCATCGGTATCGACCTGGGCACCACCTACTCGTGCGTGGGGGTGTTCCAGCACGGCAAGGTGGAGATCATCGCCAACGACCAGGGCAACCGCACCACCCCCAGCTACGTGGCCTTCA
>PVKY010000211.1:0-63584 GCA_004027775.1 Bradypus variegatus
GGGGGTGGAGGCCATGGAGAGTGGGGTGTGGGGGTCATAGAGAATGGGGTGGGACTCATTTAAAACGGGGGTGGGTGGGGATGGGGTCAGAGTTGCGTGGGGATGGGTTGGGTCCTGAGGCTGCTTGGTGGCAGTTGTGATTTTACTCCACGCGTAACGGGAAGTCACTGCAGGATAACAGAAGTGACGGGACCTGGTTCGTGCTTCCGGAACCTCAGTTGCCCTCTGGAGGACAGGCTGTGGCAGGACTGTCAGAGGCAGGGGCTGGAGGGAAGAGGTGGCGGCCGGTGTCCAGCGGGGAGGAGGGGGTGGCCTGGGCTTGTGCAGAGACGGGGACACCTGGTCAGATTCAGGACATTTCTGGAGGGAGACCTGATGAGCCCTACTGAGGGACTGGATGTGGGGTTGACAGAAAGAGAACAATCTAGGAAGTCTCAGGTTTTAGTCTGAGCAACTGGTGCCTTTAACCACAGGCTGCCTTCAGCCAGGGAAGCCTTGGGGGCTCCGTGGGTTTGGGAAGGAAGGTGGCAGCTCCGCTGGGCTGTGTTAAGGTTGAGCAGCTACTGGCATCCCCAGGGAAGGTTCCTACAGGAGCGTCTTGGGTTTATGAGCTCGGGCGAGGAGTTGGGGCTGGGAACCACCCGCTGTCTGGATGCGATCGTCCAGGGAGAGTGTGGGCAGCGAGAGAGGAGGGCCGAGAGCAGGGCTGGGGCCCCCACTGGGGTTCTGCTGGGACGAGGTGGTGGGGAGCAGTCAAGAGGAAGGAGTGGGTGGGAGGGGGGTCATGGATGCTCCTGAGGGGAAGGGCGGTGGGGGGCGTCAGCACGAGGTCAGCGGCGGCTTGCAAAGGTGCGGGCCCTGCCGGAGTGAGTCAAAGCAAACGCCAGAGGTGAGAAGGTGGAGGTCGTGGGTGGAGCCAAATATTTTGGTGGTTTTTGCTGGGAAGAAGAGCAGGGCCAGGTGAGGCCAGCCAGAGGCCCTCTGGGGTTATGGAGTGTTTTCGACGTCCTGTGTATCTTCTGTTATTTTGTAACGTGGGTGTGCTCCGGCTAACTTGTCTGCCAGTGTGAACGATCCAGTAGAGAATAAAAATTGATGACACAGGGCAGAACGGCGTGTGGCAGTAGCAAAGCCCCTGCAGACGATGTGCCACCCCTGATGCTGTTGGAAGGCTGGTGCTGAGCACTTGAGACGGGACAGGTGGAGCTGGTGGTGGAGAGCATGAGAGGAGATAAAACAGACTCTACTTGGGGAAATTCTGTGTTTCACTCCCAATGGCAGGCGTGTTTCCCCATTTTACTGCTAAGAATAGAAGATGGTGCAAATAGGAAAAGCCCATGACATGCGGCACAGACAAGGCCCCTGCCTTGGCGAGCTGTGTCCCCCTGGCAGAGATCGGGGGGGACGATAACAGGGACCCACAGAGATGGTGGGCACATGCCGAGGTGCAGATGGAAGGGTGGGGCCGGTGGGGCTGACTTAAGTTGGGGCTCACGGAGACCTCACAGGGTGTGGGCACTTGAGTGCGGCCTGATGGGGGAACAGGGTGTCCAGCTGAGGAGGCTTCTGGGGTGCTGTGTCAAGAGCAGGGGTCATGGCAGGGGTGAGGCTGGGTGGTGGGAAAAGCAGAGAGGGGTAGTGACAGGATGGGGGCCCGTGGAGGTCCTGGTCAGAGCAGAAGTTTGAGCTTTTCCTAAATTAAAAGGAAGCCATTGGAAGGCCACCGAGCTTCCCCAAATGGACACACGGCTCCTGGCTCCAATGGCATCGGCAATGACCCCATCCTCACCTGTGCCCCCACAGTGGGGTGCAGAGCTCAGCGTCCTCACCTAGCCACTTACAGTTCAGCAGACATGGGAGACTGCACCCCAGGCTGCATCATGCACCGACACCTGTCCCAGCCGCCTTAGGGCCCTGCCGCCCCTCCTGCCCCAGCTAGACTGGTTCTTGGGCAAATGCCACATCCACCTGGAACCACAGCTTTCCATGTGCCCTGAGCCTCTGCAGCACATCTGCAAGCAGACTGGCATCTCTCTCTCCTTGACGTGCAGGAGGCAGCGGGCTTTCCCCTCTGCCCAAGCCTTGGCCCTGTGGGTGGAGGGATTGCCAGGAGACCCCAAGTGACCGTCCGTCTGGAGCACGCCCTTTACCAGCCTTCTCCAATTTACAACCAGGACTGGCCCTGCTGTTGGCAGAGACTCAGACCCGGGCTTTGAGATGAAGCTGCCAGTCTCTCCCTCTTCCGCTGAGGCTCTGGCTTTACTGGGAAGGCACAATGCCTCGAGGGGGACACGGATGCGCATTTAGGGCCTGGGGGTGGAGGGCAAGACCCAGGGCTGGGGCTTTGCCTGCAGAGAACATAATCCTCACAAGCCAGCCGGTGATCAGCTTCCAGTTCCCGGCATGGCTGGGGAGGGAGCGTCCGGGCAACAGATGGTGGACATATCGATAGAGACTGTGCAGGGCTCCATTTTCAAAGCTTGCGACAATCTCACCCCCCTCTGCCCCCCGAGCAGGGCCATCCAGAGCCTCCAGGCCACTGTCAGGGCACCTGGCCACCCGGCCTTGGCCCCTTCTCGGAGAGCAGATGCTCCGAGCTGCCCTGCTGTCTCCCCAGACTTGCACGAGGTGGGCTCAGCGTGGGCAGAGCTGAGGCTGGCACGATGGGGACAGGCAGGGGGAAGTTCTACCCGAGGTCCACGGTCCCCTGTGCCTTCCGGCTCCTTCCTCATCTCCCAGTTCTTCCCATCCAGCTGTTTATCCCCCAGGCCTCTTCTGGCCCCTGATCACTGTCTGGGACATTTAAAATCACCCTTCACCCCCCGAGGTAGAGAGGCATGTTGTCTGGCCCTGGCATTGAGAACCCAACAGCAAGGAGGCCTTTCCTTGGCTGGATGTATGCCCCTCCCTGAGGCATCCATGCACTTCTTCCCTTTCCATGCCTCGAGGATGCCCCCTCCTTGGTCTCCATCTCCCCTTGTACCCCAGGCACCAGCTCAGATGCCCACTTCCCTGTCCCCTACCACTGCCTATAGTGACTGGGGTCTCCTGGGTGCTCAGCACTTTCCAGGGGTGATCCCTGGCCTGGGAGCTCTTTGAGGTGCAGGGACAAACCCCCCAGCCCCGCAGCCAGCTCGTCCCCAGCTTCCAGAACAATTTAATATCGCAGCTTCCTCCAGTCCTGGAGACAGCTGGGGGGTGCACTCGTCTGTGGTAGAACCCACCCAGATCTTTAGATCTTTTGGCGAAGGAGAAAAAGGAAATGAAAAGGAGAAACCAGATAATCATGTTCTGTGCTTTCACGACTCGCCAGTGGCCAGACGGAAAGTCCGTGCTGCTTCCTCTGCCGTGGGCCCCCTGTGTTCTGGTCGAGACGCCCGACCCGAGCTGCGTGGGCACAGTCAGTGCAGACACACCTGTTGCCTATCAGATGTTCCGCTGAGTGGAAAAAGGCAGGAAGTGATTGTCGCTGGTGTCTGGAGCGAGCAGAGCTGCTGCGTCTTGGAGGAAATTAATGGAGCCGCCTGCAGCCAACCCTGCAGGGCCAAGGAACAGGGCGGCCTGGGGTGCCGCTGGCTGAGCGTGGCCTCCTTGCTCCCGTGCGTGCCTGGGGGATATGGAGAGCGGCCGGCAGGAGGGGATTCCAGCTGGGGTTTTGGAAAGCGTTCTGTCTGTAGGACCCCTGGAACTCAGAGGTGCAAAGGGAACTCTGCCCAGCAGATGACAGGAAAGTCGCCCTTTCGGCAGAGTGGGTGCTGAAATCCGAATGGAGCTCCATGGGGAGAGCAGAGGCCCAGCAGGGTGGGCAGCCCCTGGGGTGGTCACTGCCCCTGCGTGCTCAGGCGCCTCAGTCCTGGACGAGGCACCTGCCCCGTGGAGGGGATCTGGGGTGGGGGCCCCACTTCCCCGCTCCCCCCAGGCCTGGCCCCGGGCCTGCATGCAACTGGCGCTCAATAAGTGCGTGCTCAGTGAACGGGAAGCCTGCTGGGAGGAGCTGCTCCTGCGCCACGTGGGGCTTGGGGAGGACTGGCGGCTGCCCAAGCCCCCTCGTGTGTCAGTTGCTGAGTCACAAGTCACCTGCCTGTGGCCTGACCTTGGCGGATTGGCACAGCCCTCCCCGGCCAGGGGTCCCGGAGCACTCCTTCCAGCAGGGGTGCCATGGGAAAGAAATGTCTGGAAGGATGCAGGTAGACATAGGTGAGCAATTTTCCCCAGTACAGGATGCCTGGAGCAGTGATTATGCTAATGTATGCATTATTCTCCTCACGTTATTAATATGCTAATACACCCCCACCTCTGTGAAGGGGAGAGAGCTGAGGGTGTCTCTCAGATTGTGTGCACCACGGGACCCCTAATGTGGAGAGTCCCCCGGGACAGGACAGCGCCTCCAGGTTTCCCCTCGGGAGGCACTTTCAAGGGCATTGCTGCCCACAGGCAGCTTCTGGGTTCGCCTCCCCTTGGGGAGCGTCACCAGGCCCCACAGGTTGAGATCCCGGGGTCACAGGATACGGAGCAGGGTCAGTGAACTGCAGGCCACAGCCGAACCGGCCCGCAACCTGTTTCGTAGTTTCATTGGAACCCGGCCACGGTCTTCGATTGGTTGGTGCCTGCGGCTGCTTCCGAGCACTGGACCCCAGGGCCCGAGTCAAAGGACCCCCCCTCGGACCCTGGATTGTTGTCAGGTTAAACTGACCCCCCCTAGAAAGCAGGGGGCTGGCTGGCTGCAGACCCCTTCCGCACGTTCCCACAGGGAGCTGTGACGGAGGTGAGCAGGGGTGAGAGGAGGGGGCATGGGAGACGACAAAAGGTCCACAGAGGAAGGCCCTGGGGAGGCAAGCGGGGCAGGGCCGAGGAGTAAGGCCTGTCTTGATCATGCTGACGGTGCACTGACTGTGTGCTGACCAGTTGCGCAGTGACCGCAGTGACCGATGCAGTGACCGCAGTGACCGATCGTGTGCTGACTGCTGACGTGCTCATTGCCAGGCTCTGGGAGGTGCAGAGGTGATAGCTGGAAAACCCCAAGCAGTCCCCATATCTTGAAATGGAAATCATTCTTTTCCATCCCCCCGGGCCCTGCCTGCAGTTATTAATGCCGTGGGGGCTGCACCACGGGGGTGGGGGCGTATCAGACATCCGGCAGCTGGGGTGCTGTGTGCGCTCAGGAACCCTACACAACACTCCAACATCATTTCTGTCTGGGGGGGAGAAAACCTGCCTGATGCTGTGATTTAGGGAAGAGTTTGCCCCGCCATCCGGGAGGGGTGAGCAGGTCTGCTTCCTGAACTTGCAAGGGTTTTCTTGGCGGGGGCCGCCTGGGGAGCCTCGGGGTGGGGGCTGGCAGGAGAAAGCAGCCAGGGTCTGTACATTCAGAGAAGGTGGGTGTTAAAACCTAACGCCGTTCAGCTCCAAGAAAGGTAAGAACCACTCAGAGAGCTGGTTAAAACGTAGCCATCTGGACCCACACCCCAGAAATTCTGCTTCCCGCCCAAGGTGGGCCCAGGAAGCACATCCCAGCAGCTGCCCAGGGAACCTGACTCAGGTGTTCTGAGGACCACGCCTGAGAGCCAAGGGGCCTAGAGCCACCCCACTCCTCTCCCGGGCCTGCGTCTCCTCTGCGTGCTGGGGCAGGGTGGGTCCCCACACAGCGTCTCATGAAATAGCCCAGAAAACGGACCCGGACCAGCTCTGAGAAGGCAGAGATGTGGTCCAGGCCTAAGTGGAGGGTGGCTCTTCTCGTCTCTGTGCAGGTGTGTTTCCTGTTCGGGGCCCACCTGCAGCAGCTTGTGGGGATACCCCTGTGTCAGGATCACCTTGCGCAAGGGGAGTCGGTGCCTCGGGCCTGGGGTGCACGGGGCTCCCAGCATGGCAGGGCTTCGCCAGGAGCTGGGAGCCCAAGCGCCTCGGGCCAGTGGTGCAGGAGAGCGTCTCTCGGCCACGGCAGGAGAGGCCTGGGGAGCCCTGGAACCTCGAATGGGGGCCTGTGATCCCCTCTTGCCCCTCGGGAGCCCAGGGTTGGGGGTGCCCCAGGGAGAGTGTCAACTGGCTCCAGGCCCATCTCCCCATGTTTTCAGAGCACCCCAGCCCATCCCTTCTGCATCCTTCCTTCCTTTCAGCCAAATGAAATTCAGCTCAATTCTGCCTGGAAGTCCTAACAGTGCAGCCCCCCGTGCCGAGACCCCACAGCCCCTCCCCACCGTGGCCTCGTCTGTGGCCCTTGTCCACGGTCACCTTCAGCCTAAACATCAACCGGTGTTGACTGTCCCAGTAGCAGAGGCCATGCCGGTGTGGGCACTGTGTCCCCAGCGCCTGACCTGAGGCCCTGCCACATTCTGTGTACTGGACGCAGGCCGGGCCCTCCCACACCCCGGGGTGTGGACACCAGGAGGTGGGGGTCATGGGGGCCTGTGGGAGGGGCTCAGGCGGCTTCCAGGGACAGCCGGGGAAGCCAGGCATCGGGCCCACTACCGTGAGAAAGCGAATCGTGCCAACAACTGGAAGAACCTTGGAAGTGGATCTGTCCCCAGTCGAGGCTCTGGGAGAGAATGCAGCCTGGCCTTGGAAGGTTCCAGGAGCCTCTGAACAGTGGGGTGTCCTCTGGTTCTCCCTGGAGCCTCAGAGACCCTGCACAGGGCACCCAGGCCAGCCATGTCCAGACTCCTGATTACAGAAACCGAGGTTCTAACTGAATGGTGTTTTGTGCTGGTCATCTGTCACACAGCCTAGGTAATTACTACGGACTGTAATCTAGTACACGCTGGTGAGGGTCTGAATGAGTGAAGGAGTAAACACAGGAATAAATGAAGGAATAAATGGGTGGTGGGGTGGGGGGCCGTCTCCAGCAGGCAGACCAGCCCCTGCCGAAGCCCCCTGGGAGAGCAGTGACGACCGGGGAGTCTGAAGACTGTGTGGGAGTGCCGCGTCTCTGCCCCCTTTACCCAGGTCCCACCCTGGTCAGGGGCCCGGGATCTGCTCACAGACCTGGGGGCCCAGAACATCTGGGCCTCAGACCCTCAGACGGGAGCCACGTCTGCTTTCCCGGGCCTGTGAATCTCTTCCCGGCACACTTGCCGGATGGACGCTCTCTGTCCTCAGCAGCCCACTTGGGCCAGCATCCCTGGGCCTGTTGCCTGGGAGACGAGGGCTCGGGAGCCAGCCATGGACCCCCCACGCCGGGTCTCAGACCCCGCACACCCACGTCAGCTCCCAACCCACAGTGGGGTGCAGACACCATGGGGCTGCCCCCTGTACTCCTGCTCCATTCCAGCCCTGAGCTGATTGTTCTGCTGTGTCCGGCGAAAAAATCATTAAAATGAATTATACATCAACACCAAGGATGGGTCATTAATTAGTAAACCCAGCCATCTTGACTTCCTACACCATAAATAGCACCCATGGTGAATAAATAAGTAGGTGCCGCTTCACAGTCCAAGATATTGACAAGTTCTGTCTTTTCTTGAGATGGGGGAGCAGGTCAGAGTGAGGAAAACATCTGACAGGAGGCTGTGTCCTTGGTTGGTGTCCCTGCAGCATGCTCTAACCCGGAACTTTCCAGGGGTTCTGCTGCAGGGGTGAGGGGCGGGGATGGCGAGGCCGGGGCTGCCTTCTGGACTGTTCTGTGCCCAGGCCCTTCCTGGCGAGCTCCGAGACCCCAGGCTTTGCCGGTGGGGTGGCCTGCTTGCACGGTGCCAGCTCCCACTTGGTGCTGGTTAATCATCCCCGCCTGGCAGCTGGAGAGGCCACACGAAAGCCTGGGGAAGGAGGAGGGGAACAGGGGCTTCCCAGCTGGGGTGCCTCCTTCTTTCTGCACCCCTGTTTCTACAAAAATATAGCTCTCCTCCCTCGCCCCGGGAAAGAAACTGTGGTGGTGACAGGCCTGCATGTGGATTTTACTGGCTCCCCCTCAGATAGATATGGCCAAGAAGTAACCCCAGGACCTCACCACGTGACCTCCCTGGGAAACAGGGTCACTGCAGATGGAATTGGGGGGTTAAAAAGAGGCCTCACTGGAGCAGGGCGGGCCCTTCATCCAGTGTGACTGGCGTCCTTATAAGAAGAGGACAGACAATTGAGCACAGACAGACTGACAGAGAGGGCAGAGTGCCATGTGACATCGGAGGCAGAGAACACCTGGCCGGCCGGCCGCCACCGCAGTGTCCCCTCCGGGTTCAGAGGGAGCCCTGCGGCGACTGAATTTTGGACCAGTGGCCTCGGTTGCTGAGACAGCAAATGCCCGTGGTTCTCAGCTGCCCGGGTTGTGGGACTTTGCTCAGGCCACCCCAGGAGCTCGGGCAGGAAGTGAGCAGGCGCTGGGCGAGAGAAGGTGTGCAGGGAGAGCGGCCTCCGCTGGGGGGTCAGGCGCTGCCTCCGCACGGGACAGGAGCTTCGCCCGCGGGAAATGAAGCTTCCGGAAGTTTGGGCGGCAGGTGGGTTAGCATCCTGCGAGGGGGAGGAAGGGAGGGAGGGAGATGTGCTTACAGAGGCCTCTTGTAAAGTTTGATTTTATTGATACCTTTGGCTTCAGAGAAAAAAACAACCCACTCAAGACACAAAACACTGAAACGAAATTCCAGGCAGAGCAGCTCGGCACAGCTGTTCCCGGAGCCGAGATTAATCCTCCGCTCCCAGCCTGGCGTTGGAGGAGCTGGCCACGAGAAAGCATTTCCTCTTCCCTCGATCTTTTCTCATTTTTACAAATTGTAAAGCAATGCAAACAATGAAAGTTGCTTCTCCTGCTGAAGCTGTCATTGTCACCCATGGATTCCTTGAAGGTGTTGCTGCTCCTTAACCGAGATCTCGGAGCCACGACGGTCCCACCCCCCAGCAGCTGGTGACGGCTCCATGGAGCACAGTCACCTTCAGGCCAAAAGCCCGAGGAAAAGCCACATGTCCCCCAGGAGGCTCCTGGAGGAGGCTGCGGCTGGGAGCCAGGCCCCGGGACCCAGGCAGCCCAGTGCCCCGCAGAGGGGACAGCGTGTGTGACGTGTAGAAAGGAGGGAGGCAAGGGGTACAGGGAGGGGGCAGAGGCTTAGAGCAAGCACTCAGCCCTGGCTGGCCCCCTTCCTGGGGATCTGGAAACCCCCATCACCCGCCTGACTCCAGCCGTCTTTGGCCTTCCGTCTTTTCCTTAGGCTCAGAATATGTTGCTCCATGCCTGGGCATTTTCTGTTTGTCTTCCTCGGAGACTGACATCCCACAATTCAAGTGAGAATGCAAATGCTTTTTACAATGAGGGCACTATTGTGTGGGTTTTCTTTAGGTTAGGAAACATCTTCTTAAGTCATTGAAGAGCTGACACTTGCTTACACTCCTTCGGGATGTTTCATCCCTGGGTGAATCCAGGGCGCTCTTCTTTGCATTCTTAAGTGCCCCAAAGAGTTAGGAACTACGGGACGTCGTACCTAGCTGGTGGGCAGGCAAAGGGGCCTTGCGACAGCCTCAGCCGCCTGGGAAGGCCCATC
The DNA here is from genome assembly GCA_004027775.1 of Bradypus variegatus. Lineage (NCBI taxonomy): Eukaryota > Metazoa > Chordata > Mammalia > Pilosa > Bradypodidae > Bradypus > Bradypus variegatus. The sequence continues at coordinate 9,459 of PVKY010000211.1, forward strand.
CTTAGGTGGTCAGCGCCATGGGCAGCTCCGGAAGGAGGAGGAGATGGGTGCTCTAGGGGCTGTGGCCGTGTCACATGAGCCCCGACAGGACAGATTCTTTCTGAAGCAGGTGCTCTGGGAGCCAGCCGTGGTGCCCCGAGAAGGGCCAGCCCCCGCAGGCCCCTGCCTGCCCAGAGCAAAGTGGAGACGCAGAGCAGAGCAGCCTGTTTTGCCTGGCAGTTTCCAGAGAAAAGCCCGAGAGGGCTTGTGGGGGAAGCGCTTTCCCCTTCCTCCTTTCCTCCTGCCCCTGTCTGTCCTGTGAGGCTGCGGTTCCCCAACAACATTCATCTCTGCAGCTGGCAACCTGGGCATCTGTCTGCAGCAGCTCTGCCCTGGGTGTTAGCATCCCCCAAAGACTCCTCTTCCTAGCAGCCATGACACCTCCCCTCCTAACCACGGCTGTGGTGGCGACAGGAGGAACCACGTGTGCCTGTCCCGTGTCTGTGCATCTGCCTCGAGGGTCTCTGCCCCCGACTTCTTTCTGAAGGCAGCGGCTGTGCCGTTTGGGGGAGGAGCCCACAGGGTGGGTGCAACCTAAGCTGACCTTCCCCCCCGGTGCCTGAGAGCATGGCCACGGCTGGTGGCCTCCTAGCCGGGCCCTCCCTGCCCAGAGATCCCCCGCACCGGGGTGGCTGCCTTCTCCACGGAGGGAGCAGGTGGCTGCAGGACCCTCACACCCACGCATTCAGAGGAGTCCCTGCAGCTCCAGTGGGTGCTCATGGACCCCCAAGCAAGTCAAACCTCCAGGAGGGAGGGGAAAGGAAGCAATGGCAGAGGGGTGCTGAAGAGAAGCTTCCCTGCTCCACGGCCCTACCCCCAGCACCGTGGCCTGCTGTCCTCTGCCTGAGCCGGGAAACCAGGCTGCTGCCTGCAATCCCAAGGGAGGCCCTGCAGACACGTGCTCTGCCTCGTCACGCCTAGAAACTTCCCGCAAACCTGTCCCTTGGCCCGGGCAATGCCCCGTGCCAGCCAGGTGCGGAGAAGCTCAGCTGAAGAGCACAGGCCTGGGGGAGCTCAGGCAGGTCACCCTCTCCCAGGCCTCACCCGAGGGTGGAGCGGCCCTCACAGCGGCCACAGCCCAGGCTGGGATGCCAGTGGAGTCGTGATCTCCGTGCGTTGGAGCTGCTGTCCTTCCTTCTCCTGCCATTCCCAGGAGAGCCTTGGAGAACTTCCTTTCCCAGTCAGCCATCCCAGCCTGGACTTCTAATTGTGGCCTCTTCTGGTCCATATTCCCCACAAAAGAACCAAAATTGGACTTCTGGACTCTTCTCTGCCCAGCGATGTATCTCAGAACTTGTTTGCATTGAGGAAGATTATAAAAAACTGTTAAAACACTCATTTGCACCTCAGGAATCCTTGGGGAACTTCCTGTCCTCCTGGGGATGGGTGGCCCCCCACCTCGGTCTTTTCCCTTCCACCTTTTGGGGTAGGGGTTGGGGGAGGCAGCAGAACCTTCTGGGCTTGGCTCAGAGTTCTCATGTGGTCGCTTTGTGGACATGGTGCCTGCACATCTGAGATTTAGAGCTCACCAGGGGTTGTGCCCCAGGACTCACCCAAGGCCCTGGTGGACTCAGGAGGTGCAATTTCCTGATGCTAAAGAAGCAGTTTCCTGCAAAGAGATGCCCAAGAGACCCTGCACTCAATCATTCATTCACTCAGCCACCCCGATGTCCCGAGCACTGCAGCGTGTGTCCTTCGTTTCCGCAGCGTGGACTTGGCCCCTGCCCTCCCGGAGCCAGGGCCAGGGAACCATGGCATTCCCTGTGCCAAGGCCCCTGCTCATTGTCCGGGAAGAATGGATGTTGCTCCCAAGCCCAGGAGATCCCAAGGGGCAAGCCTGTGTGGGCAGCCCAGTGCATTCTAACTCACCCAGGGTGCTCCAGGGTGACCCCCACTTGCTGTCGGGGTGACAGGAGGGAGAGAAGGTCACTGTGACTTGTGCTATTTCCCAGAGAACAGGGAAGACAGGGGCGCTGCGTCTGCCTGCACCCCGGCACCTGTGTCACCCCAGAAATAGAACACCAACGTCTAGCTCTGCTTCATGTGCTCGTTCCAGAGCGAGATGCCCTGTGGAATGTGTATCAGAGGAGACGGGAGGGATGGATCCGGGTGGGTGGTGTTCAAGCGGGGCCCTTGCCGACGCCCCCCACTCACAGCGTTTACAGCAGGGCACATGCCAAGCATCAACTCAGCTGAGCGCCCAGAGAAGCAGAGGGCTTTGCAAAATGCCCCTTAAATCGGGACAGGGAAAATCGAGACACAGACCTGCAGATCCCCTGAACCCCGTGTGCTGGTGTGGGGGGTGGAGGAATGACACTGGCTTAGAAGCCACACATTTTTGAGGAAACCTGCGCGCCAGCCGGGCCCTGGAAGATGAAGCGGGGGGTGGTCATAATTGCAACTGCTGCCCTGACAACAATTTGCTAGAATGTGTTGTGTCCTTGCCATGAGCTGGTTTCTGAGCTCTCACTGTGAATCAAATCAGGTTAGGCACACAGCGGTGCCAGGAGACAGATGCTCTCCTGGTGCTTTTTCAGTAAAACAGAAAACTGAGGCCCAGAGAGGTTAAGTGAGTTGCCCACGGTCACACAGCAAACAAGGGTTGGGCTCAGGGTTTGCACCTCGGTGCACTGTGCTTACCCTGATCTCCTCCTGATTAATCCTCCCAACCCCCTTTGGGGTATATTGTATTTTTTCACCTATTTTACAGATTAGGAATGGAGACTGAGAGAGACCAAGTACAAGGGGGGCCGCAGTTAGACACAGAGCTCCCTGGCTGCAACAAAGGTCTGCAGGGAGAGGATGCCGAGTCTGGAGTGTCCTCCCGCCCCTCCCCTGTGATGGCCCCGGCCCCGTCCCTCCTCTTGGGGAGCCTCCCCGTCCCCCTTTGTCACACTGCCCTGTGTGGGCGGTGTCGGCCCCAAGGCCCACAGTGGGTGAGAGTTCTGCCCCCAGTGATGGAGTTCAGGGCACCCGTGGAAAAGGCAGGGGGAGGTGGTGGGCGACGGGGGCAGCAAAGTCACCCTGTCCTCTGTTGTCACGCCGCCTCGGTACCAGGCTTTCCGGAAAATGCTGTCCCTCTGCCCAGCAGCCCAGGGATCCTGCACGCCATCCTCCAGTGAAAAGACAATAGGCCTTGTGGCCACGTGTGCTTCAGAGCAGGTTTCACGGGGGCCTTGCTGTGGGCGGTGCCCAGCGCAGTGGGGGTGCTGTCTTCTTGGGGTGTTCTTGGAAGGAAGGACAGTGGCAGCCCCCAAGAGGAGTTGAAGGCAGTGGCGAGGCCTTCTGGGGAGAGCTGCTGAGGTCTGCAAGGCATCCTTTGTCTCCAGGGCCCCCAAGTTCCCCAATTCCTTCTGGCTTTGATCTGTGGCCAAGGAGCCGCTTCTTTTTCTCGCCGTGGTCGTCGTCTGCTGTCTGAGCCACGCAGCTCACGGCATCCTAGCCCAGCCTCCCTTGGGCCAGCTCCCCACTCCTAAATTCAAACACCATGTTTGGGCAGAGGCTTGGTGGTCTTTACGTTTTAAAAAAAGTCATCCTCTGCAGCATGTTACAGCTTGACTTATAAACAGTGGGTCCTCAATAAGTATTCTTTGAATAGGTAAATGCAAAGAAAAGGGTTATAAAAACCTAAAACAGAAAAGAGCCTGTAGCCCTGACCCAGGTGCCCACCCCAGAGGGGCACAGAATCCCCTCTTTCTGCCGGAGCCCTGGGAGTGAAGTGGGCCGCGGGGCCGAGGCCTGTTCTCTCGGAGCTTCGGGTCCGACCATGCAACAAAGCGGTTACGGGAAAGTCGCTCATGTGAACGCGGGATTGTAACCGCAGCTGGTCAGTTGAATACAGAGGGGGTTCACATGAGAGGAGGCCGTTTTGTTTGGGAATTGGGGGTGTGCATGGGGGTCTCTGAAGGAGGAGGACAGTGATCAGGCATATGGGCTGAGTGTTGGGTCTGGGGGACGGTTGAAGTTCGGTGTGGGGGACTGAGTTAGCACGGAGCCGAGGGGCAGAGGTGAGGAAGAGGGCTGCTGGGACCAGGGCCGGGCCGTGCAGGACGGGGCAGGCACATGGGGGGTTGTCCTACAGCTGGGGGAAGACACTGGAAGGTTCTGAGCTGAGCTCAACCAGGTGCCTGCTGCAGGCTCCGTGGGTCTTTCCTCGGGTTGCTGTATTTAGGGGAGACTTAAGGAAGTAGGGGGACCTGTCAGGAAGCAAAGCCTCCCAGGCAAGGGGAGAAATGAAGGTGGTGGGGACCAGTGTGGCGATATGTGGGTGGGGGCTGGGAGGGAATAAATGATGACCCCAAGGTCTGGGGCCCGAGCAATGGGACGGTGGTGGTGGGACGGAGGAGAGAGGGCGGAACGGGCTGGCAGCGGCGGGAACAGGCCTCTGGGCTGGCCTGTTCACACAGCGGGGCCGTCCATCACCCAGGCAGGGATATGGAAAGGCAGAGCCGCCCCTCTCCTCTCGCCCAGCCATCTGGATTGTCCATTGACACCAGGACAGGCCGACCGTAGGCTCCTGATGCCCGGAGCTGAGTGACACGGAGAAGTGGCTGAGACACCGGTCAAACAGCTAGACCTTATCCCATCATGGGCTTTTGGGGTTTGCCCGCTTTGGAGAGCTGGTCCCTCCAAGCACGGAGAGCTACTCGCTGTCAAGACCAATGACAAAATGATGGATCTGCAGGAAGCCACATGTTGGAAATGCATTTTTGATTCAATCCCCCTGGACTCTCATACATTTCCCTGTTGAGAGTGCAACCTCAAGGTCTCGTTGCTGCCTTCCGAGCTTTCTGGGGAAATAAGTCAAAAAGTTAATTTGATTTTGAACAGATTCTTAAATCAGTTCTCAAGAGGCAGAGATCAATTTGCATTTCATCTCTTCTGACTCAGTCATCTTGGCTGGTATTTCACAGGAGTTGTTGGTATTTTCTGTGTTCTCTTGCTGCACAGAAATGACCGGTAGAGCATATTTTAAAAGAGAGCCATCTGAAGAGGGGGAAGAAGCAGCAGGTTTTGTTTTTTTTCCCCCTTTTACTTTTGTACTTGTGATTTCTGTTCCTCACCGTGAGTTGTGGTTGCAGAGGCCCCACCTCTGACTTTGAAATAAGAATTCGGTCAAATGCATGTTTCTCTCTGCTTCTCTGCCTGAGTCCGGGTTTGTTCTTGTTTGTTGGCATCTGCCTGCTGATGGGTGGAGACCCTCTGTGCCCTTTGAGGGCTTCCGGGACATTCCTCACCCCCAGTGGTCATCTCCATCCAGCTCACAAATTCTCTCCCCTTGGACGGCCAAAGGATCTGCCAGACAGACCTTCTCAGGCATGATGGCCACCATGTCTTCCTTTCTGGCCCTGGCCTTCATCCTTGAGAAACGTCGGGAGCTGAGAAACTCCCTGGAGGGTGTATCAACAGAAGAGCTGTCAGACCATGTGACAGCAAAGCAAGGGGTCACCTCAGAGCTGACCGCCTGGCAGCTGGAGCCCTGGCGGGAGGAAGGCTCAGCCGCCCCCTGGGGCTTTGGATGGGTCAGCAGGTGGGCATGGGGGCCAGGCTTCTTGCTGTGGCAGAAGGGGGGGCCCTGTGTGGAAGGGGGGAAGCTAGACTGAGCCCCGAGGTTTGGGTTGGATTTGGACCTCTGGGTGCAAACTCATGGCTTTAAATATCCTTGTTCATAAACACGCTGCCCAGCTCTGACCAAGAGGCCGTGGGATAGCCATACCCTATGGCAGTGAGCTCAGCTGGCGCCAGTCTTGGTCTCCAGTGTTCTCCTTGGAAGGAAACTCTGGGAAATGGCGACTCCAGAGCTGAGGCAGGAAAAGAACAAGTTAAGCCTGGAAGTGTTCAAAGGTCAAGCCTTCAAAGGCAGGTGAAAAGGATCCCCAGGGCAGCTGGATGGGTTGTGCTGGCTAAACCCAAGACAGTTTCAGGTACAAAATTAGCACCGATGGTATAGCCGTTGATGAAGTAGGAATCCCTGAGTTCACACCGACTTAAAGACAGTGAGTAAACAATTGGAAAGAGAAAGCTCTTCTCGACACAGGAAAGCCAACTCTAAGTGTGCAAGGACTGATGGGGTGCAAAGATTGAAACTGTTACCACAAAAACTGATGCAGGCAAGAAACTTCAATGGGCATGTTCTCTGTTAGCAAATGTTTGCCCACAAAATGCTTGTGATTCACGAAGGGGGCAAGTAACTTTACGGTGAGCCCCTTGGCAAATGCCTTCGTAACCCAACGACTAAAGTTGCCCCCAGTGGGAGGAGCTGAGCGCGCAGCCCCGTGTCTGTCATTTTCCCACCCTGACTCCACAGCTCGGTCTGCTCACAAAGAAACATCACCCAAACCCAAATCAAGGGACGTTCCGCAAAATGCCTGGTCTCCAGTCTGCCCAAATGCAAGGTCATGAAAGTGAGGATGGGGACTTGCTCAGATCGAAGGGAGACGAGTGACCGTGACGTGTGACCCCACATTGGATTCTTGGGCCACACAGGGCAGGCTGGGGACAGTCGGGCAAACCAGAGTGGGGGCCCTGGGGAAGGGTGTGGGGTTCTCTTCCATTCCTCAGAATGGCTCTAAGTTTGAAATGGTTTCAAAGTACAGAATAAAAGAAATAAATAAGTACAGAAACTTCTCACACATTAAATTCCTCTTGAAGCCCCTCCCTGACTTCCAGAGGCAACTTAAGAGAGAATCAGAACTCTCCCCTCCCCCACTTCCTACAGTAAAAATAGTTCAGGGACAATTCTTTCGCTTAATTTTTTTTTGCTTTCCAGAAAGCTCTGCTGTTTAAAGGTCGCTGTCACCACGGATGGGCTTTATTCCGTCTTCTTTTGGTGACTGCATCCTGGTGGAAAAACAGCGTGTGGCAGGGCTGACTGCCCTGCAGAGCCCGTGTCCAGGTGACTGACCCCGCAGAGCTCATATCCAGGTGACTGACCCCACAGAGCTCATATCCAGGTGACTGACTCCACAGAGCCCGTGTCCAGGTGACTGACTGCACAGAGCCCGTGTCCAGGTGACTGACTCCATAGAGCCCATGTCCAGGTGACTGACCCCACAGAGCCTGTGTCCAGGTGACTGACCGTGCAGAGCCCGTGTCCAGTTGACTGACCCCATAGAACCCATGTATTGGCCCCACAGTGGCTGTGAGGTGGGGACACCCCACCATTGGCTGCCTTGGAGGTTGTTGTTAAAATAGAGATGAGTTAGCTGCTGGGGACCCTGCAGGGTCGTTTTCAGACTTGGCCTCTTCATTGTGGGGTTTCCAGAACTTCCTGAGGGTCCTGAGGACACAGGACATGGGACAAGGGCCGGAAAAGCCGGTATCTGAGCAGGGGTACCACCAAGGCCCCTCCTGTGTGTGGCAGGTTGGCACAGGACTGGGCAAGTTGGGGAGTTAAGGGGCCACAGGACAGCACATAGGCTGCAGGGAATTTAAGGGGAAGGCACTTGGTTTGGGCAGAGAACCACCAGAAACATCCCTCATGCATTCATTTGTTCAACATAGACCAGTAAATAAACTGCTACGAGTTTCCAAGACACCTGCAATTAGGTGGACCAGAAGGATTGTTTAATTTCTCACCCTTCACCCCTCAAGAGTTTGTCTTTCATGTTTTGACCTGAACCCACGAGTGCTCTGTGCAGCTGGGACGGATTTGCAAAGTGAAGGTTAGATTGGCGCAACCCCATCTACACAGGTCTCGCCAAGAACAATTCCTGACTTACCCACTCAAAATTGATTGGGAAATGATTGGCCTCCTGACTTCAGTAATGCTTGCATCTGATTGCAGGCTTGATGATATAATTGCGGGAGAAGGCAAGGCAGCGGCATGCCTTGGCCTGTTATAGGGAGAACTCTCGAGACTTCGATTGCAATTCAGGATGGCAAGGTGAAGTGTTCAGGTGTCTTTATTTGGTTGAGGACTGGCGTCTGTGCAGAAGGTGGGGGCAGTTGAAGGGATTCTAGGAAGAGAAAGGGACAGAGCATGGCTGGGGCCTGCTGGCTTCGGGCCAGCGCCTCCGTGACCTCCAGGGAGAGCCGAGGGTAGAGCAGATGCCGCTCTGAGGTTCTGACTCGTTCTATCAGGGACAGCGAAGCCAGGCCTGGGCTGGCCGGGCTGTCTCGCCCGTTCGCGGAGCAGCTGCTGGTGTGGGGTCGAGACCCAGAGGAGCCTTTGCTTGTCAGCGTGAGCACCAGGCGTTTCCGGCTACACTTGGACTTCTGTTCCTTCTATTTGTGAACTTTAAACCTAACCCTCACATTTGTATAATACGCCATAATTTTTAAAGTACTCTCACGTAATTTTTCCCTCTGGCAGATGAGTAGGCTGAGAAGTTAAGTGATTTGTCCAAGGTCAGTGACTCCATCAGTGGAGCAATTACTGAGCTCTATTAGCAAACACTGTATTGAGTGCACTGGGGAGAGGCCCCAGCTGGGGCAGGCCAGGGAGAAGGCTCGGAAGTGGATGCAGACACAGACATGAGTGCACGTGCACACACACACACACACACACACACTGCACACATCTGTGCACATCCATGCACACACAGCCTCCTGCCTACCCATGTGCATACGACACATTCTCATGCTCACAGGCACACCCGCCCACAACACTGCACACCCTTGCACACACATGCACACACATGCAGGGAGACCTTCCTGTCCACCCACGTGCACACAGCACACACATTCATACGCTCACAGGCACACACACAAACATGCACACACATACATGTGCACTCAAAGACAGATAAGATAGAGCCATGTGTGATGGTTTGTCTGTGCACAGTGCCACCCAAATGTGATGGGAAGGCAGAGGATGCAGAATTCACTCGGGTTAGGGGGTTCAGGTGAGAAAAGACTTGAAGGGGGCTGGACTGCAGGGCTGGGCAGCCTCTGAGAGACCGCTGGGTCCAGATGCCCTCATCCCCCCACTTGTGGGCCGGTGTCCATGCCCCTGGACCCAGGGAAGAACCCGTTCAACAAAGGCTCCTTGGAAGGAATGAATGAGCCAATCACAGTGGCATTTCCAGCTGCTTTCTCCTTCCACAGCTAGAATTGAAATAATCAAAATAATCATATGCAATCACACTAAATAACAATGTGTAACGATAACAAACGGCCGTTGGAGACACCCTCAAAGGCCTGGAGTCTGTTGGAGAGTCTAGGATGACAATTTCCTAAATTAATTGTTTGGGCGCCCTCCCACCTCAGCCTGCGCAGAGGAGCAGCCATCAGGGGCCGTGGGCCCGCAAGTGTGCGACGCTCTCCAGGCAAACAGCTCTCCCTGCTCCCTCCTGGTGAGGGGTTGGGGGTGCCCAGCTTCTCTGCCCTCAGTGCCCCATCAGGGGGCCTTGGGTTTGAGGACATGTTCTCCATGCCCACTGTCAGCAGCTTGCCCCCTCGCCTTCCAGCACATCTGGGGTGTTCTTTGATGAGAAGGAATAATGCTCAATACAGAAGCAGGGTCGGAGGGAGCACTTCCTGGGGTTTGGGTGGAGCCCTCATGTTCCCCCGGCTTTCCCTGCCCAGACCCCACCGCCATGAGTGGCCCTCCGACAGCCTGCTTTGCGGATTGATTTGGCTTCAGGAGTGAATCGCGTGGTCTCGGGGCCCAAGCTCCTAGGGTGGGGGGCAGGGGAAACCCACGTTTTGCACTTGGCTTTGAGTCCAGAGAAGGCAGATCCTTCGGGGACGGTGATTGGGGTCTGGGCCCACGTCCCTCTGTTGCTGGGTTGAGTCTGCGGCTCTGGTGTTCGCTGGGACACAAGGACACACGGGGAGGGGTGGTCCTACCAGACTCCGGGGAACCTGGACAAGCACCCCAGATGTTCTAAGCCTCCTTCTCCTCGTGGAATGAAGGCAGCAAAACCTACCTGCCACATGAGCGTCCTAGGGCTGCCCTGACAGATAACCACAAAATGTGAGGCTTGGAAAAACGGAAATTTATTATCTCACAGTTCTGGAGTCCAGAAGTCCGAAGTCAAGGTGTTGGCAGAGCGGTGCTCCTTCCGGGGCTCCAGGGGAGGGTCCCACCTGGCTCCCTCCAGCTTCTGGGGGCCCCGGGCATCCTCGGCCTGTGACCGCATCACCCCAGTCTCTGCCTCCGTCTTCACACGGCCCCTCCTCTGTATCCTTCGTGTCTCAAATCCCATCTCCTTTCCTTCCAAGGACACCCTGAATCCAAGGGGCTCTCACATAGAGACCCTTGGGAACATCAGCAAAGAAAGACCCTACTTCCAGATAGGGTCACCTTCACAGCCACTGGGGTTTAGGGCTTGGGGGTCACCATTCCCTCCGGTAGATGATGATTGTCAGAATGCACCGTCATCTGTGTAACTGCACACCCGGCTCCCCTACCAGGGACCCCACATCCGCTCACCCACCATCGTCATCGCTAGAAGGACCAAGACGGTCCACGGCTGTTCTAGGGCTAATATCACACCTTGGTGGATTAGAATGAAAGCATCCCATGTCGTATGAACTCGTTCCGCTGACTTCCGTTCTTTCCCGGGTCTTGGTGGTGGCCGTGGTGCCGAATGCGACTTGTGGATGGATATTTTGACCGTCGGTTTGGGTGTTCACAGATGGGCCTCTGGAATCGCCCCCCAACCTGAGAAATTGCCTCCGTGCTCAGGAACCTAGTGGCAAGGCTAAGGGGGAAAGTGCGGTGCTCCATCCGTGCCCACCCACCCTCCACGCCGGGTGCACAGCCCGTCCCTGTGGCGACCGCGAGGCTGGGATGGCGGGTCCAGGTATGGGGGCCGAGGGAGGGGAGATTCTCCCTGTGGTGCCGGCCGGTCAAGACTGTGTTCACGGTAAGTCACCTCTTAGAGATTTCCCTTCTTACCCTCCCAATGGACCCCACCCAAATGTCAGCCGAAGCCACAAGAGGAGGGATGTGTGGTCCTCAGATGCCCGTGGAGATGCAAGGGGCGAGGAGGAGAAGAAGGCACCCTTCCACAGGGGACTGGCTGCTCAGGGTCCCCCAGAGCACGCCCGGCCCTGGGTGCGAGGCTTTCCCTGTGCCATCGTCATCAGCCCCCCTCACGCTGCCACAGGGCTCTGTGCATTCCCCCTTCAGCCCCTCTCCACCTGCCTGGACTCCTTTACATTCCCCCTTGAACTCCGCAGCTCTGATCCTCACTCCCCAAAATGTACCCTCCCTGGCTGGCCCCCAGTCCCCGGGTCGGCCCAGCATCCCCTCCAGTGGCCCCGGCCACCTCGCCCTGCCCGCTGAGCCTCTCCCTCCCTCCCTCCCTGCTCCCTGGCTCTGCCTTTCTCTGGTCACACGGCGGCCTTGCAGTCCGTCCATGCCACCACCCTCCCTCTCCCGAGCCCTGGCCTCCTCTCCTGTGGGCGCCCAGGCACCGTGGAAACATTCCCCGAGAGACTCCCCACCCCAGCTGAGCCTCGTGGGCTGCACCGTGGGCTCCCAGTTACACCTCATGGCAGGTGTCAGGCTGGGCTGGGAGTCCCACCCTCAGCACGTCGGGAGGGAGGAATGGGTCTCTGCAGATGGAGGTCAGCCGAGATGGCATTCAGCAGGGTGACCCCAACTCCAGTGTGACAGTTGTGCTTGCTGTCACGGGGGGACGCACGGCGACGGGGGCGCAGACAGGTGATGCCACAAGCCCAGGGAAGCCGAGGACCCCGAGGACTGCCGGCCACCACGAGACAGGGAGAACCCTCTTCTGGAGCCTCTGGAGGGAGCGGCCCTGCCAGTGCCTCAGTTTTGGGTTTCTGCCCCCGGAACTCTGAGAGAGCATGTTCCTGGGGTTCTGAGCCAGCCCTTTTGTGGGGCTTTGTTTTGCGCAGCCTAGGAAACTGCCCCTGCACACTACACTTCACTGTGTTTGCTGCGTGTTGTCTCGAGACCGTCGTTGGTGTATGTGAGGGTGAACTCAGAGGGCACGGGCAGGCGTTGGCAGGTGTGAGCAGGCGGCCTCAACAAGTGCTGCCGCAGCCAGCTGTGTGCCTGATGGTGTGCGGAACCAGTGGGGAAACTGAGGCTCAGTAGCTTGGGCCTGAATACGAAACTAGTGCAGGCATACCTTGCTTTATTGCACTTTGCTTTATTGGCTTTGCAGATATTGCATTTTTTAGAAATTGAAAGTTGTGATAACCCAGCATTGAGCAAATGCTCACTTCTTGTCTCTGTGTCACATTTATTAAAACATTTTTTATTGTGAAGTATAACATATATATAGAAAAGTGGTAATTTTCAAAGTACAATTTAACGAGTAGTTAGAAGGCAAATTTCAAAGAACATTATGGGTTAAATTTCCAGCATTTCAGTTATTTCCTTCTACCCTAGAGATATATGTATAAAGATTCAATATTCATAAACCTTTATTTAATCCTCTCTTATCAGTTGCTACCCCTCCCTCTCATTTGATCACTGTCTCATCTTCATGGATATCTGAGCAGTGACCACCCTAATTTGTTCATGTTGAAAAGGGGTGTTGACATCATGGGGAAGGGGGCTGCAGCTGGCTGGTGTTCTTGGAGAGGCTATTGCCTCTGGGTTTTGGGACTCAGCTGGCATAGGAGCTTTCTGGGGGATCTGAGATTCTGAGAAATAAACTTAGTGAGTGAAACTTTTATAGAGTCTCCAATAGGGACCTGGGTATTCTTTAGGATTTTTAGGACTGCTGTTGATTTGGGTTGGGCAATACTGTGGCCATTTGCAATATCTAGCTGGAGCTTCCATAGGAGTCACCTCCAGGACAGCCTCTTGACTTTATTTGAAATCTCTTAGCCACTGAAACTATTTTGCTTCATTTCTTTTCCCTTTTTTGGTCAAGAAGGCTTTCTCAATCCCACCATGTCAGGGCCAGGCTCATTCCTGGGAGTCATGTCCACGTAGAGGGGAGGTTAATGAATTTATTTGCTGAGTTGGGCTTAGAGAGAGAAAGGCCATATCTGAGCAACAAAAGAGGTTCTCTGGGGGTAACTCTTAGGCGTAATTATAGGTAGGCTTAGCTTCCCCTTTACAGAAGTAAGTTTCACAAGAGCAAGTTTCAAGATCAAGGGCTTGACTTACTAAGTAGAGGATCCCTGATTTCACAGAGCATCATTCTTTCCAAGGCAAACAAGCAGTGTCTCACACCCTCTTCATTTAGTTGTACCATCATCATCACTCTCAACTTTCTGTGTCACATTTTAATTAAGATATGTACATTGTTTCTTTAGATCTAAAGCTGTTGCACGCTTAGACTATGATATAGTGAAAACGTCACTTTTATATACACTGGGAAACAAAAATATTTCCACGTCTCACTTTATTGTGATATTTGCTTTGTTGTGGTGGCCTGGAAGCGAGTCTGCCGTGTCTCTGAGCTGCGCCTGTACGTGGCGGGGCCAGTCCTCTTACTCCAGAGCCATGTCTCTGCCCTGGACCCCTTCAACAGGAGACCACCCACAGGACGCTGGGCCCTGACACCAGCCCACCTCCACCACTCCTCCGTCCGACCGCAGCCCAGCTTTGATGGCTCCCGTGGCTTTAGTCCCACTGGCTTTGGGTTCCCTGCTGATTGTGAACGTCAGCAGCTTGCAGAGGCCCCTTTGCCAGGTCCCCTGGGACCCTGCGGCTGACTCTCAGGACAGACACACAGCACACAGGGCCCGAATGGCCAGGCAGGGTGTGGGGTCAGCACCCACTTCAAGTGACACTCGGCTTCGTGCCGTCTGTGTGAACTCAGCCAAGTCGCCTTGTCCTGGAATCTCGGTCCTCTTACCGGAGTCGTACCCGATTCACCATCTCATGAGGCTTCCGTGAAGACCAGCAGCCTAACAATAAGAGGCAAGAATGCGATATCGGATGCATACGTGCCGCGTGCGAACTGCTGTGGTTTTCTGCGTTTGCATCTGCCCCTGGAGGAGCTGCTGTGCTCCGGAGCGTATGCTGGGGAGGCTCTTAGCTGATGGGAGGCAGACCAGGTGGCAGTGAAAGAAAGAGGGTGAGCACATCTGCCTCACCACCAACAGACTCTTGCATATGGAGTCCCCACAACCAACACATTTTAGGGGTTCAGGAACCCTAGGGGCAAGGAGGTTTTCCTGGGAGAGTGTTTCATCCAAGGGTGTGCATGTGTGCATGTCTATGTGTGTACATGTGCATGTTCACGTGTGTTCACGTATGTGTGTGCACGTGCACAAGGGTGCATGTGTGTGCGAGCATGAGTGTGCATGAGTATTGTTCTAGTTTGCTAATGCTGCCAAGATGCAAAACACCAGAAATGGATTGACTTTTCTAAAACGGATTTATTTGGTTACAAAGTTACAGTCTTAAGGCCATAAAGTGTCCAAGGTAACACATCAGCAATCGGGTACCTTCACTGGAGGATGGCCACTGGTGTCCGGAAAACCTCTGTTAGCTGGGAAGGCTCGTGGCTGGCGTCTGCTCCAAGTTCTGGTTTCAAAATGGCTTTCTCCCAGGACATTCCTCTCTAGGCTGCAGTTCCTAAAAAATGTCACTATCAGTTGCTCTTGGGGAGTTTGTCCTCTCTTAGCTTCTCTGGAGCAAAAGTCTGCTTTCAACAGCCGTCTTCAAACTGCCTCTCATCTGCAGTTCCTGGTGCTTTCTTCAAAGTGTCCCTCTTGGCTGTAGCAAGCTTGCTCCTTCTATCTGATCTTATATAGTGCACAAGTAATTTAATTCAGACCCACCCAATAGGCGGGCCAACACCTCCATGGAAATTATCCTATCAGAGTCATCACCCACAGTCGGGTGGGTGCATCTCCATGGAAACACTCAAAGAACTACAGTCTAATTAACACTGATAATTCTGCCCACACAAGATCACATCAGAGATAATCATGTTTGGGGGGACGTAATACATTCAGACTGGCACAGGTATGCACACGTGTCCATGCATTTGTGTGCACGTGTGCACTAGAGGAGGCAAGAGGTGGTGTGAGCATGTCCCACCTTCACAGCAGGCAAAGCCTGGCTGCCTTCCTGCCTGGGAGACTCCGTGTTAGAAAAGAGTGAGACGGGCGGCCACTGGAAGACGCAGACAGCTGCCTTGTCATCCTCCTCTTTTTCAAAGGGTTTGCCAGCAGGGCCGCAGCGGGGGCAGGCGGCAGCTCCCTTAGTGGACGGGCTGTTTTGGCTGCTAGGAAGGGCATTTCCCCAGGAAGGGGGCTGCCAGTGGGTAATGAGGGGCATACGTAGCTGTAGCAGTCTTCTGTGAACCCCTCTCTCTCATCCCCCATCGCCATGCGAGAGCGCGACGTGGCCCCAGGTGGGTCTGAGCAGGTCAGGGAGGCCTCCAACCTCCCTGGAGAGACCAGGACAGGAAGGAAAGGTGGGCGTGAAGGGGTCTTTCCAGACTCTGGCCACACCTCCCATTTCCCAGGGGCAGGTGACACATTGGGTGGGACTTCCAGGAAGCAGGGCTGGGGCAGCCCCTCTGCCCAACGTGGGCTCAGAGCGTGAGTAGGCACGAGGTCATCCCGCCTTCCGTTGACCCCCGTTGTAGAGACACTGAGCATTTACCGGCTCCTGGCACAGGGTCACCATGTAGGAGAGGGGGATGGCTCCCAGGCCAAGCTCCCCTGTTCTCCCAGGGGCCTCACCTGCCGGTGGTCACCTGTGGAACCACACTGGATAGGTGCTCCTCATCAGAACCACCTACCCCACCCCCATCGCTGTCCTTCCTTAGCACCTTCTGGAGATGCCACATTGGATTCGGCAGAGCCAGTGATGACTTGGGAACCCAGTGGCAGAGCATCGGTGGCTGGCACCACCTGGGCAGTGGCCAGGGATGAAGGTTCTAGTTGCGTTCAGATCCAGAGAGTGGCTGGCTCTGCGAGCCTGGTCATTAGCTCCCCTAGACTCAGCAGAGCACAGGCCAAAGAGCCAAGGGGGATGGGGGGCAGCTGACTCCAGGTGTGGGGCACAGAGGGAAGATGCTAGGAAGGAAGGAAGGGCAAAGAATCAAATCAAACGTTGTCTCCCTTCATTCACTGAATTGGTCACCTCCTCCCCAAGTGTTTCCTGGGTGGTGGATGGCCCCACAGCTGCCGGCCTGGGGCTGTGCCTGCTCCGTCTGGGGTTGTCTTGTCCATGGTGTTATCTGGAACCTGGCTCACTGCGTTTCATCCTTTCTCTGGATGCCTTACTGGGCACCCAGACCCCGTGTGCTGCCCCGGGAGCTGCACCTCTCCTGATCCATCGTGACTTAGTCCCAGACCCCGGTGATCATGTTTGGTGCCTTCTGTTGACCAGCTCTGACCAGGGCACTGGGGTGTTCGCGGGAAGCGTGACCATTAGCGGTTGTGGACGGCTTTGGAAGAGTTCTCTGCGAACTCTCATCTGCCTCTCTGAGATGACTTCAAAAAATGCCAAACCCTGTGAGCCCTGCCTGTGACGCCGGAGCCACCCGACCAATAATGAACCCAGGGTGGTGGAGAGAAGGAGGGAGGACTTCATGGCTGTCAGCCAGCGCGACCAGACGGCCCCTCGAATTTCACAGCCACCGGCTTTAGGAGATGTGGTTGTGGAAATTTATCCGAATTTGTAAAGCTGTGAAGTCTGAACGAGCTGAGCCACTGCTCTCCCCACGCCGCCCTGCTATCTCCCTCCACGCCTGGTCTTGGGCGGACTCTTGGAAGAGCCCGAGTCTGCCCCATCCTCGGGGCCTCTGCTTGCCTCGGGACAGGGATCTTCTGGCCTCCGTGCGTCCCTTCTGTCACTAAGAAAATGATCCTGACCTCCTCCCCCCTCCAGTTACACTGTCACCTGGACCATTTGTTTTTATAAGGGGAATTTGTGTCTCAGAAGACAGCTGTAAAAGCCGGACCCTGATGGGGGGGATTTAAAGCCTGAGACAAAGGAAGGACACCTTGCAAGGCCGTGACATCACTTCCTGATTGGCTCAGCCGTCTTCCCTGCACGTTCCACTTTGGTCCTGACAGTGTGCTGGGGCCCTTGGCCATGACGCCTTTGCTCTGAACTGTCCATCAGGCCCTTCCCTGGGAGTCTTTCGTGAGTCTCAGGCCTGCTGCAGGAGGTGCCTCCAGAGCCAAGGCTCCGTCTCCTTCAGCTTTTGCAGAATCAAATGTGGTTGAGGTGGGAAGGGCCCTTGAATGCTGAGTCCCAGGCTTCCGAAGTTTTTAGCTAAATCTCAACTGCGTCCCTAGCCTGGAAAATCTGCTGAAGGGGGACAGTACTGTATAGGGAAAGAGTGGGTCCCTGGAGCCCAGAAGATACACCCACAGACTCCTAAGGCTCAGGAGAACAATTTGATGATGACTGATTTAGGTACAGTTTCTCACAAAGGAATTAGCAGGATAGATTCCATTATCTTCAGAAATATTCCCATGTATATGATTTTGATATAAATTACCCATAAGCATTATTTATAGATGTTAGTATTTACATATGTCCTAACTCTCTCTTGACATCTCCGTCTCGTAATCCACTTTCTTGAATATATTAATCATCATTATTTTAGAGTTGGAGTCTAACTCACTCCATTACCTAGGAATTTTATAAGACTGTATCTTTTGTCTGTTTATTTTTTCTTTCCTTTCTTCATTTTTGGTCATTTGGTTGTATTCCTTAGTATGCCTGGTAATTTTGCATCAAATGCTGGACATTGTGCTTGAAAAATCAGATAATGTGAGGCTCAGACCAGGGGCTAGCAGACCACAATTCGTGGGCCAAGCCCTGCCTGCTTCCTGTTTTTGAACTAAGAATGGTTTTTACATATTTCAGTGGTTGTAGAAATCAGAAGAAAATTTTATGGCACATGAAAATTAATTGACATTCAAATTTTGGCATCCATGAACAAAGCTTGCATGGCAATGCAACAATGACTCTTCATTTACTGTTGTCTGTGGCTGCTTTCAAGCTCTGAAGGCAGTTCTGGCCCCCGAAGCCTGAACTGAGGACTCTCCAGTCCTTATGGGAAGGGTCTGCTGTCTCCTGCTCTAGACAACGTCACCCTCTGCCAGGGAGGAATGACTTTCCTTCTGGCAGGGGGTTGGGGCTGTGCTCACTGGAAGTTGGTCTCCATCTCTCTGGAGCCCTCCTCTCGGACAGGACTTCAGCACAGCTTTTGTCTCCCCAGCTCTTGAGTGCCTTCTCAGTGTGTTGTTTTGGAGGTAGGAGGACAACTTTTTTCTGTGTTGCAAACTCACATGGAGTTCCTTCTGATTTTCCAGCCTGAACGTGCACATTTTGTTTATTGTTTGTTTCCATCTGTTTTCCGTGATGGACTCCAGCCTTGTGCTTTGAAATGTGTTAGAATGTTATGGGGACCCCACGGCAAAGGACAAAGCACTGTTCTCCTGTCTGTTCCCTTCTTCCAATGTGAGTCCCCTCTTCTCCTTGTGACCACCCCCCTCAGGCTGTCGTCCCTGCTCTCCTAGATGCACCTGTCCCGCACCCCCAATCTCACCTTGGGGCCTGGAATCGTGGGGACACAGCCCAGAGCCGCCGGTCGGGGCCTCTCATGTCCTGCAAGCAGTATTCCATGTGAATCAGATGCAGGGACAGCCATCCCTACCTGGGCAAGGACCTTCCCAGCTGGTCCCACAGGTGGCTTTACCTTGGAGCTGGGGTTGGGAGGGGCAGCTGTGCTTTGTATCACGGGCCCTCCCTGCAGTGCACTGAACCACTACCCTGGCACTGCTTGCACCCATCCTGGTGGGAGAAGTGGGATGAGAAGGCTTCCTGGGCCAACCAGAAGACCGAGCATGGGCTGCTGAGGTGGGGATGGGATATTTGTGTGGGGGGGCTTTTTAAATGCATCTATTTATATGTTTATTGTTTTTAATAAAATGGCAGCTGGCAGCATAAAGACACCAGCTGCTACTGGATTTAATGATGTTCTCTACCAGGAAGCCTTTAAAAAGTACTCAGAGAACCTCTGTGGGAAGCTAGTGCCGGGAGCCTTGCATTTTCCCCCTTCTCTAATACCTCCTCTTCCCCCATCAAAACTTTATTGCATTTTCCCCAAAGCTGCAGCTGCATAGAGATTTTAATGCAACACAGGGATAACCTTCTCCCTCCTGCTGGCTTGGTTGACACTGTCCATGGACTTTGGAGGCAGAGCAGATTGCCAGCAGGGCTGCCGGGCTCAGTTTGCAATCTGCAGGCTGTGCTCCAAGGAGATTAGGCTGGACCCTCCCACCTTGCCTGATTGACTAGGTTTCACCCCAGAGGTTGGACTCAGAACTCACTGGAAGGTGTGTTGCTGAGGCCTGTTTGTGTTCAGTAGCTACATCGATGAGCAAGTGCCTCTCCCCCCTGCAGCAGAGTTGTGGTTGCCTTGGGACCCTAAACCCGAGGAAGGCAGCCAAGCTAATGGACTTGGCCTTGCAGAAAGCAGCCCAGTGAGGACGGAAGGAAAGCCTGGCTCTCCATCGCTGTGTCATCTGGCGTGGAGTCATCTGGCATGGAGCCCAGGACCAGACACTTAGGAGTGCTCTGGGGGTGTACGTAGTGGACATGCATGGTGGAATGGGGACCCCTCTTCTCTGACTTCCTAATCTCCACAGCCCCAGGAAACCAGTACAAGTTTTGATATTGAGTCAGGTGCTGCTGTAAAAAACACCTAAAGTGTGGAGATGTCTTTGAAATTGGGTAATGGGTAGAGGCTGGAGGAGTTTGCAGGCACATGATAGAAAAAGCCTCGCTTGCCTGGAAGAGACTGGGTAGAAATAAGGTTGTTAAAGGTAATTCGGGGGGGGGGGTCAAAGAGGAGAACTGTGGAGAAAGCTTCTGTCCTCCTGGAGAATATATCTGTCATCATGAACAGAATGTTTCTAGAATTCCAGTCATTCAGGGTCCTCCTCGGGGCGGTGCTTAGAAAGGAACAAAAAATGAAGATGTTATTGGACACTGGAGGAAGGGTGCTGCTTGTTATAAAGTAGCAGAAATTTGGCTGAATTGTGTTCTGCAACTGGGTGGGAACTTTTAAGCATTGAACTTGGATAGTTAGCTGAAATTTGCAAGCCAGGTAGCTGCCCATGGCAAAATGTGAAAGGAAAGCGATAAATCAAGGGAGGAACTGTTAAGCAAAAAGGAACCAGTGCTAGAGGATTTGGACAATTCTCATCCCATGCAGATAGCAAAAGGAGAGCAGGCTTGCCCTGGAGAGAACATCAGGGATGTGGCTGGGCAGCTTTTTGCTAGAGAGATTTAAGTGTGTGACTCTTAGGTCTGGTCAGGAATTGAGTTGGGGTCATCCAGGAAAGATCTGCGTGGGACCCTCCTGTCTAATGGATGGGACCCCTATGAATGGCCCAGGAGACTGACAAGTTTTTAGAAAAGTTACACCAGTAGGAAAACTGGCAGTCAGAACTGAAAGGGGCAGAGATGAGATGAAATGAAGGAAGGCAGTCAGAATTCTGAAATAGCCCAGGCAGGAAACAGGCTAATAGAGGTACTAGGCTGCAAATGTGTCATCCTCCAAGAAAAAGGAAAAATGGCAATGGGGATGCTCAGAGGCCAGTGGGAAAGTCCTGTCACTGCCCCTAAGGGCCAAGAAAATGGGGCTGTCCCCTCCACAGGCCTGGAGAGCAGAGCACTGAGCCACAGAGGATTATTCTCAGGCCTTGAAACCTGCTGGGTTTGGACCAGTCCTTCCATTGTCTCCCTTTTGGTCAGGGAATACCAAACTGTGCCTGTCCCACCATTGTATTTTGGAAGCAGAACACTTGTTTTCTGGTTTCACAGGTCCACTGGTGGAGAAGATTTTTCCCCAGAGTCTCATCCATACCTGAAATAGGTGATGAGATGTGGAACTTTTTTGAGTTGATATTCAAATGAGAATTTGTATTCAGAGTCAATGCTGGAATGGGTTGAGGAGGTTGGAGACACTGGGACGGGGGAATATATTTCTCACAGGGGACAGGCATGAATTGTCAGGGGCCAGAGGGTGGACTGTAGTGGGATGAAATAAGGGCCCCACAAAATTCATGTCCACACAGCACCTCAGGATGTGACCTTGTTTAGGAGTAGGGTTCATGAAGATGTAATTAGCTAGGGTTAGGGTTAGGGTTAGGCCCCATTGGATTGTGGTGGACCCAGAATCCAGTGACTGGCATCTTTTTAAGATGAGGTTAAGACCCAAGGGGAGGCAGAGATCGAAGTGCTGCAGGCAGAAAGGAGGCTGAGGGTTGCTGGCAGCCACCAGGAGCTCAGAAACGGCAAGGAAGTCTCTTCCCCTGGAGCCTCTAGGGGCAGCCTGGCCCTGCTGACACGTCAGTGACAGCCTTCTGGCCTCCATAAATGTGAGAGGATAAATTTCTCTTGTCTTAAGTTCCCTGGTTTGTGGGAATCTCTTACAGCAGCCCCAGGAAACCAGCATGACCAGATTATACAACAACTCCCATTGCTCCAGGGTCAGCGTTTCCCAAGCTGAGCTCCCACCTCCAGCCACAGAGGCTGCAGCTCTGGGGGCTTCAGGTGTGGTGCCGGATGTGGAGAAAGAGCCCTGCACAGGGCTGTAAAACAGAGACCTCCTCCTATCATGGGTTTATGTTCTGGAGACTTCCATGGAGGATTGGTTCTGCCAGGGACTCAGATATCCTTGGGAGAAGGGTCCAGATGTCAGACCATTTGGGAATTGCTGGGTTAAGCAAACTTTCTGAAATAGATTTCTTTACTGGCGAGTTCTCATCCTGTCCATTTGTCAGTGTGCTTGTGAATCTCCAGGAAGAGCCGAGCTCTGTGCACAGAATGTCCTGTTCGATTTGAGCCAGAACTTCTGATTTCTCAGAACCCTGAGAAGGATTTGGGGAGGGATGGTGGGGAGCCTGACTCCACCGTAGCCCCTCCAGGCAGGGTGCCTTCTGTCTGCCCCCACCACTCCCTAAACCCTCTTGTGTTCTACAAAGCAAAGCTGTTTTGCCCCTTATCCCATTCTCTTCACACCATGTCCCACAACCCGGGTTTCCTGGAACGGAGAGCCCCAGAGAGGGGCTTATGTGAAAGAAGTTGCTTTGAGAATGTGACAACAGGGAGTCAGCGTGAGCCGAGAGGCCGAGAAGTGGAGCCTGGTGGCATCTGACCTTCTGTGCTCTCTGGGTGGCTTGTCCACACCCACCTCAGGGGGAAACAGCTCACCTGCATGGCTGGGTCAGTGGGGGGTGCAGTAGAAGGGCCTCGTGCTGTGGGACCTCCAGGCCTTTTTCTCCACGACCCTCCTTCCCTTTGCCTGGAATCATGTTCCCTCTTCTCTTCACCTTGGTGTATCAGCTAGCCGTGGCCTCAAGAACACTGTGTAACAAATAACTACCAATGCTAAGAGTTTTTTGCTTGTGTTTCTAGAGGTGTCTGGGGTGTTCCAGGCAGCTCTGTTGATCGTAACTGGGTTTGCTTATGTGTGTGGGGGCTGCTGGCACTTGCTGATGTAGGTGGGCTTCAGCTGAGGTGACTGAGCCCGTCAGCCCGGCTGCACCAGCCTCTCAGCCCCCGCCGGCTGGCCCGGGCGCCTTCCCGCAGTGACCACAAAAGTGCACACTGCCCGCCCCACGCGCACGCCAGGGTCTAGCCCAGAGGCTGGGGGGCACTGCAAAGTGACATGGGAAGGAGAGTAGCTCAGTAAGCACCTGTTGAAGGAGTAAACAGCAGTTCTCTGTTTAACAGGGACCTTCTGGAGACAAGGAACATTGCTCTGAAACTGCGTGGGGCTGTGATTCCCAGGACGGGTGCGGCGAGTGCATGGGGGGCCTTGTGAGGCCCCGCAGGGCACGGTGGCGGACGAGACCCCCTCTGCCTTACACTGAGTCACCAGTCAGTGAGGGCCTGGTCCTCTCCCCGAGGCCTGGGACGTTCCCTGGGGGCTGCCTGTGGGCAGGGGACTTGGGGCGTTTTTTGTCCATGACATGAGGTTCTCGGGGCTGAGCCCCTGAGAGCTTTCTCTCCTCACCCTCAGACCCTAGGACAGGGTGCCAGCCCGGGGGCCAGGTTCTGGGCTCGGGGCTCCTCACAGGCCTCGTCTGCCATCCTCCCAGCAGTTGCGAAGGCGGCAGCTCCTACGGCTGGCTGAGCTCGGGCTGACGCTGGGGGAACTGGCTCCCAGCTCTGTGGGGTTCACATCCTGTCCCCTGCTCTACAGGCCTCTGTCTTTATCTGTGAGACAGCCGCGGCTAAGGGGTCTTCTGCCTGGAGTGGCTCAGAGCCCCCCACCCCTGCAGTAGCCGGCTGCTTGCCTCTTCACCCTGTGAGCCACACGGGTCACATCTGCATCCTCCTCGCTCCAAAGGACATGCTTGATTGGCCCATCGGTCACCTGCCAGGAGTGACCCCTTTAAACGCCACCGAGCATGAGTGGGTGACGAGGACTTAAACCAGTGGGCAGCAGACGTCCAACAGTTTGGATTCTCATATGTTTGATTTGTGTATGGATCCGGGACGCAAGACATGTATTTCCACAGACCCCCAAATAGAAAAGAGTAGTGGGACCGAAACCTCTGGGAGCGAAAACAGGGTGACAAGTCAGGCACTGTGTCTGCTCCAAGCCTTCCGGAGCATTCTGATATCGATGAGGCCCTCGCCCACAGATCTATTCAATACGTTCGTGGAGCATCAACCGTGGACTAGATGGGGGTTGGGGGAGCCCCCCTTGCTCCGGGACGGTGGCCGGGCCTCTGTCCAGACTCGCTGGAGCAATAACCAGCAACAACCCAGCGCCTGCTCACGCTGCCCATCCACGGTCTCCACCACCCACCACCCCGCAGCCAGAGCAGTGCTCCGTCTGTCAAGTGGGCCGCACAGCGGAGTGGACGAGAGGGGATGCACTGCCAACCCAGGGAGGGCGGGTTGATCCAGCCACCGTTTTATGGCCAAATACAGACACTGTCCCCACAGGAGGGCACCTCTCCTGGTGCCTCAGGAGAGGATGTGACTTTGCAGCCGGCACGTGGGCCCAGAGCTCTCTCTGCCAGTGACATGATGGCAGGTGGCCCCTCTTCTCCAAAAAGCCCCCTTCACAGGTGCGCCTCACATGGGGCCGCTTTTCAGGTCCCAGGTCTCTCACTGGTGTCGAGGGAGGCTGCTTTCTCTGAGCATGCTCCGGCCAAACCTTGCCACCCTTAGTTGACATATTCAAACACTGTTAGGAGACACGTCATTTCCTTATCAGCACGGAGCTTGGAGCAGGGTCCCAGCTGCTTCTGTTCCTACATGGGATGGCAATAACTGCCGCCCGCGTGCGTGAGTTTTGGGGAGAAATGACAAGCAAGTCGGGGGCATTGGGACAGGGGCACAGTTAAGAAGGCCCAGTGCTTATGCTTTGAAAGCCACCCCGGAAGTCCCGTTTCGTTCTCTCTCTGGTGGGGTCAGCAGTTCTGTCAGGCCTGGTCTTCCCGTGCGGAGAGGAGTGGCCTGCAGGTGACAGATCCGGTCCCCACATCTGGGTGCCGTGCTGAGGTTCCGCTGTCTGCTGCGCCAAGTCTCTGAGCATGAGTCAGAGGGCTGGGACGGACGGGGCCTGGCTTCCGTTTGTGACCCATTTTCACAGCCATTAAATTCAACTCAGAAATGCTTATCCAGCTTTGCTGTTTCCACCAGGCGCAAATGTGCAGGCTCAGCTTCCACCCGCCGTGTGGTCACCCCGTGGTGGGGGCAGGGGTGAGGGAGGGCTCCCCAGTACTGTCCCCAACCACCCATCCGTCCCCCCGTCCAGTCACTCCATACAGACTCGGTGCCTGCTTTGGGACTTACAGGAATCTTTCAGGAAGGGGTTGGCAAATTTTTTTACAACAACTGGATAGTACATATTTCAGGCTTGTGAGCTGTAGGGTTCCACCGCAGCCACCCAGCCACAGCCGATCCGTAAAGGAAGAGGTGTGGCTGTGTTTTTATAAGGCTTTATTGACAGAATCAAGCAGTGGGCTGGATCTAGCCCGGGGCCAATGTTCCCGAACTCCTGCTTTAAGGCTTCGCTCCTCAAAGCGGTCAGAGGCCACGGAGTCCGTGTCCCCTGGGTGAGGTTTGCACATGCAGACTCAGCCCCTCCAAGGCTGCTGGCTCACATCTGCATGGGGACGAGATCCCAGAGGACCCGTGTGTGCATGGAAGTTTGAGAAGCACTGCCTTGGAGGAGCCACTTCGAGCCACACTGTGGACGGCTGACGCCCACAGATCCGCACTCCCTGGCCTGCGAGGGGCTGGCCACACTCTCAGGACCTGCGGATGTCTGAATAGACCCCCTGTCAGTCAAATGAGGAAACCGAGGCAGGGTGAGTGTGGCCGTGTCCTAGGGTTGCTGTAAAAAAACTGCCACACACTGGGTGGCTTAACACAACAGAGTTTCCTCATCTCCCGGCTGTGGAGGGCAGACGTCTGCCATCGCGGTGTCACAGGGCCACGTCCCTCTGAGCTCAGAGCAGGCTGCTTCCCGGATCCCAGAGGCTCCTGGTGCTGCTGGGCCGGTGGCCGCCTCACCCCAGCCTCTGTTGTCATCATGTCACTCCTCTGTGTCCCCGTGCCTCTCCTCTTCTCATCTGGAGATCCTTAACTAATCACATCTGCAAAGACCCTGTTCCCAAAGCAGATCACATTCTCGGTGGGTGTGCATTTCAAGGGACACACTCAACCCATCACCTGTCCGAGCCTTGACCCTCGGGTCCCGCTGTCTGCAGTCCCAGGGGCTGGGTGCAGTTGGGGTCCCAGCCCTGAAGTGAGCTGTTGATTGGACTGTGATTTTGAAAATGTAGGGTGAAGGGCCTCCTCAACTCCAATCAGTCCCCCAGCGTGCCTGCTTGATCCTTCCAGAAGCACTTCAACTCAGGGCAACCCCACCGCTGCATCCATGGGGTCCCCAAGCTCACCCCTTCCCCGTCCCCCACCCACGGCAGATCCCAGGTGTGAAAGGGCTGCTTGGCCCTCAGGCTAAGCACAGAACAAGCTGAGATTTGGCCGAGATGGTGCCGAGAAACGAAAGCAGACCAAGCTTTTGTTTGGGTTTGGAAGTGGCTGATGTGTGACCCTTTTAGAGAAGACTTTCCTCTCTCCCCAGGGCCCTCCCTGTCTTCCCATCTGCGGCGCTGGGTTCTCTCAAGTTCAGAGGAGTCTCCAAGTGAAAAGAAGGTTCTGCTTGTCCAGTTACTACCGACCAAGGGGTGCAGTGGCTTTAGAGGAGCCTCGTGTCAGGGGCCATCATGAACTTCGGATCCTCTTGGAATCTGGAACTCATAGCTGGCAGGTCACCTCTGCACCCACCTCCCCGTGTCGTAGGAGCTGCATATGGATGGTACAGATGATGTGCTTCAGACGATGCTTGGCACATGCTACCAAACACTTAGGGTTGTTCATTAACTGGGTTGGTTGACAGAAGCTGTGGGAAGTCAGTCCTGGGGTTCCTAGCTCCCTCCCCCCGGCACTGCCTTTGCCATAAGAAGGGAAGGGTCTGCAAGTGGGGATAGAGGGAAGGTGAAAGGGACAGGAACTGAGAGTGGCCCACATTTCGTCCTTCAAGGCCTCACAGGATCTGATTGAGGGGCCATTCCTGACCTCTAGCCGGGCCTGCCCCAACTTCAGGACCCTTGACCTTGGGGGCCGAATCATTCTTTGTGGCGGGGGCTGTCCTGCGCCCTGCAGGCTATGTAGCAGCCTCCCTGGCCTCGCCCACATGCACGGCCCCTCCCGGCTGACAGCCACGAATGTCTCTAGTCGTTGCCGGGTAGGTCTCCTGGAGAACGTGCTCCAGCTTGACTCTGCGGCTCCTTCGGGGGATGGCCCCTGGAGGACCTGTGACCACGTGGGGTCCCCTGGAAACTCAGCAGCAGGTGCTTCCTTGGTGGAGGCTCTGTTTGCTAGTGTAGGCGCCTGCCCTAAGCCAGAGGGACTCCCGGTTTCCCTTCTGATGCGAGCAGACGTGACCCCAACAGAGGCCCCAGGCACCTCCCTGATCTGGGCCAATCTCACCCTCAGAGGGCTCTGCCGGGCCCCTCAGACAATGGCATGCTCTTTGGTATCCCCGGCACAAAAGCCTTGTTTTTCTGTGAACTCCCTCATTTTAGGAGACTTTTCCCTCCGGACCCTGCCCTAGGAGGCGACCAGTTGCCTCCAAATGAGCTCTAAGCCTTGAAGGGCCACCACCTCTGGAACACGGGGCTGGCCCCTTGCCCGTTCACTGCTTCACCCTGACCAGGCCACCATGTTCCCAGGGGCCATTTTTCAAGGACCCACTGTGGAGTCAACATTGTGCAGCAGGACACAGACCAGAGACATTTTGTTTTCTCCCTTTCTTGGAGGCATAAACTACATATCCCCTTAGGGTGAATCGTGGTGTTGGTGAAGTAGAAATGGTTTCTTTGCAGTGGAATTGGCCCTTTAAGGGCCCACTGCAACCTCTCACGTGTGCCAGAAAGACAAGGTGCAACCACTGATCTCCTGGTCTTTGTGTGTGTAATGCAGGCTTGTCAGACTCCTGCATTTGCAAAACAAGCCGCACTAAACACAGAACTGCCCTGCATTTGTCTTGGCCACTTCCAAGGCTGTTGCTACCTGCCTTCACCCAAGTGGGCCAGTAAAATGGGCCACACCCCTCACGTGCTGGAATGGAAGGTCCCCCGTGTGTTTGTTTTTGCAAAGGACAATGTCCCTGGTTTGATTTGGCTTCATTTAATGAGACTTTGTCCAGACACAGAGATGGATTACCAACATCCCCATCAATCTTCAGGCCCTGATCTTATTACAAACCACCACAAATACAACCATGAAAGCCCTATTGATTGATGCAAAGCTTGGCAATCCATCTGTCCCCATCTATTATTCCGGGTGTAATTTTTCACGATCTGGATGGCCGCTGATTCCCAACACATTAGTATACAGTGCAATTACCAGGAGCAGAAAGAGCCCCTAAATTAGCAGGAACAATAGCACCTGTCAGGAAGAGGAAGCAAGAACCCCACACAGCCTGCTTCTGAGCTCAGGGGCCACGTCGGAACTGCAGAGAGTTGGGTGATGGGATTTAATGTTGACCTTGGACATGGGAGACATTTTACTTTCTTCCTTTCTTGGGGACATAAAGTGTATCCCCTTAGGGTGAATCGTGGTCACCCCCCTTCCCGGCCGCCGACTGTTGGTGTGGAGATATTCAAAGCATCCCCTTGCCCAGGGTCGGTGGGGTATGGCGCAGATGGCCCTGCTTGCTGTGTTTAATGGTGACCAGACACTTGACAAGTGGAGCCATTCCTGAAGGCATGAGCATCGTGAGGCAGCAGTGAGGAAGGAGAGAAGGTGGGACAGCAGCCTCCTAAGAACAGTGCCATTTAGGAGGGGCAGGGGGGTCCCTTCCAGCGGGCAGTGGGCCAGTCCTCTCAGCAGAGTCCTCTGTAATCTGTGAACATTCTCGTCTTTCATAAGATGCAGATGATTATTTTTTCAGCATTAAAGGATAATGAGTTGGGATGAACTTGTGGCCAACATATTTCTGAGGGCTATTGGAGGGATATAAGTGGTGAAATTCTACCTGAGTTCGAGTTCCAAAAGTCAAGAATCCTGGTTCACTGAGATCCAAAGGGAAATGGCGACTCTAGGTGATCTACTCTTGTGCCACCTTCATACAGAGGAAGCCAGTAGGGTGAGGTGGCAACGGTGTAAGTGATTGTGGCCCAATAATAAAAGAGGCCATCACTGTCTTTGGGGCAGCCTTGATGGAAACAACCAGTGAAAACCCAGGAGACGACGGGAACTGAAGGTTCTCCTCTTTAGAACCAAGAGATTGCAGTTTGAGACCCACCTTTAACAAACCATTCAAAATACATATCTGTTTCTATTTAATTTATAAGCCAAGTCATGTTAGGCTGTAAACCTAAATTGGGTCTGCAAACTATGTGCCAAATTCTGCCTGGCCCCTGTTTTTATAAATAAAGTTTTATTGGAACAAAACTAGTGTTACATATTGTCCAAGGCTGTGTTCATGTTACAATGGCAGAGGTGAGTAGTTGCAATGTCCTGCAAAGCTGAAAATATTTAAGAAAAGTTTTGCTGACTCCGGAATGTCTCCAAGACTTAAGGGACTTACGCAGATGAGTAAGAACAACTCCCGGTGTTTGAGGAGAACTAAATGATGTGAAGTGACTGAATGCTTTAAAATACCACCCAACTTCTCACATACTGTTATTTTCACTTCTTAGTGGCCAACCTCCCAAAGATGGAAAACGGTGAGGTGTCCTCACTGATGTTCCATCTTCCAAATAGCTTCCTATAAATATTCCTTTGACCACATGTCAGAAGATCCTCTCCTTGTCCAACCAACCTGGCATGGTGTGTCGGTTCCTCTTTTCTCCATTGCCTACTTGTGCGTGAGCTCAGTGGTCCGTTCAAAACTGATGGGCCAGGCGTGAAAGTGCAAGGCTGTTTGCTTTGCAAGCAAGTGTGTGAGGATTAGTGAGATGATTCCCTCTGACCAATTTCATTACTAGAATGTGGCTACAGATTTGCTGGATTTGGAATTAGCACGATTGATCTTTTTCTGGAACTGCAGAGCAGAAAATTGGCTTTCAGTCCTGGCTCTGCCCAATGATGAGGAGAAAGTCATTTTACTTATTTGAGCCTCAGACTCCTCACAGGTCAGACAGATGCAACAAATGCCCTTCTCAGGATGGGATGAAATATCAGGTTCAATTACATGTGGTGAAGACTTAGCAAGGTGCCTGGCATGGACAAATAGTTTGAGAAAGGGGAGCTGTTATTTCATTGTTGTATTTCTGGCCAGATTACCTTAGCTGATAATTAAACATATATCACTTCCTCCAAATTTAATTTTAGGAAGTTTTATGGAGTACATTCCCATAGCTGGCAGATGAAGGGCCTCCAAAATAAGGCAAATGTTGGAAATGTGTCATTACCTTTCTTCCTTTCCCCTAGCTTCTGATGTTTACTTCTGAGTTATGTGTTTAATAATATATCACAGCTACTCTTGCAAGGTACCATGTCAAGCTGTGTGTGTGCGTGGGGTGAGGTGCGTGTGTGGGGTCAAGGTATAAAGGTAACAAAGATTTGGTCCCTTTCTTAAGGGACTCAGGGTCTTATGAGAATCTCACTCCTCTTAGTGGCATCAGTGAGATATGTCCCTAGGGGCAACCATTTCCCCTCTGGGCCTCAGTTCTTTTCATCTGTTAGAAGGGGGGCATCAGCCCCTTCCCGTACTCACTGGCAGGGGAATAAAAGGGAATTAAACATGTAAGAGACAATTGGCCACAAGACTCTTCTGTTCCAAGATTTTAGTTGATGCAAATATTCAAACCAACAGAGCTGTTTCCTTAGTAACAAGATGAGAAGCCAAAATCCTGCAGTCCCCTTGGCCTCTCTGGCCCTGTCGAGTTTGGAAAGTAAATGATAAGTGGTTTTTCCTTTGTGAGGTGTTTCTCAGAGACGTTAGCTGAGACCTGGCCCCTCTGGCTGAAGCTGTCCCCACAGCTCCCTGCTAGTGTCTCCCAGCTCCCTGTGCTCTCTTCACCACCCGGAGTCTCTGTAGGGATTGAGTTTGCCAAGACTGGCCTGGAAAATGGCAGATTTAGCCCAGGAAATAATCCAGTTCATGCCATGGTGTCTGTGGTGTGACCTGTGAGGAGATGCCTGGGAGTCTCTTGCATGGGCCCAGACCACTCCTCGGAGGTGGAGGTAGAGGTGGAGCACTGGCACCTCCCCCTGAGATGGTAGAACCTAATTCTTTCGCTGTAACACAAGGGGGAAAGGTGCCAGATGCTGCCTCAGAAGGAGTGAGTCAGTGAGGGCAAAGCCAATACACAGATGAACCAAGTCTGGGCTCAGAAAGGAAATCATACCTACCCTTGCTCTTAGTGTGGGCTTCAGAGCCAGCAGATCCTGTGTGGCCCAAGGCATTTGCACAAACCTTCCCAGACACAGTTTTCTCTTCCACAATTAGTGATGACAATATCTCCTTTTAGAGTTGTTGCCAGGAATAAGTAGGATAACGCATG
The DNA here is from genome assembly GCA_004027775.1 of Bradypus variegatus. Classification (NCBI taxonomy): domain Eukaryota; kingdom Metazoa; phylum Chordata; class Mammalia; order Pilosa; family Bradypodidae; genus Bradypus; species Bradypus variegatus. The sequence continues at coordinate 40,410 of PVKY010000211.1, forward strand.
TCAAGTGCTCAGCCAATGGCTGATGATCATTACCACATATTGAGCATGTTCTAGGATCACCGTCATTCTCATCATCACCATCACCGTTGTCACCACCACCACCACTACCTTCACCACATCATCACCATCACATTATCATCACCGTCATCACCGTCATCACCATCATCACCACCATATCACCATCACCATTATCACCAACACCATCATCACCACCATTATCACCATCACCATCATCATCATCACCACCATTATCACCATCATCACCACCATCACCATCACCACCATCACCATCATCACCATCATCATCATCATCATCATCACCACCATCATCACCATCATCACCATCATCATCATCATCACTACCACCATCACTATCATCACTAACATCACCACCACCACCATCACCATTATCACCATCATCACCACCATCATCACCACCACCACCAACACCATCACCATCATCACCATTATCACCATCACCATCATAGGAAACATAGACACAGGCATGACCATATTCATCATGGTAGCCTGGCTGCCTCTTGCCTGACCAGAGAAAGTATGCAGGTCAAGGCCAAGGAAAGCTGGAGCAGGCACACACCCCTCCATGGTTATCTGTTAAGTCTGCATCCTTTTCAACTTTGTTCTGCCATCCGGGTCTGAGTGGGGTCTCCAAGAACCTACTGCACAGGGAGAGGTTACCCGAGGCTGGTGGGCCTTCCACTGTGGGCAGACTGCATTCCATTGTGTGGGTGAGGCCCATTGGCAAACTGATTTGGCAGTCCCACGGGAGAAGGCAGACTCTCCCGGCAGTTCACAGCAGGTGCCACACATTGGGCCCAGCTATTTGGATGTCCTTAACAGAACCAGCCATCAATGCTGCCGCTTTAAAATATGGCACCAGAGCAGGTGTTCCCTGAAGACAGCGCCATGGCTGCACTGGTCACCACAGGTACTGGTTGGCACACAGCAGCTGCTCAGTCAGTGGTTCTGGAATCGCTGGAAAGAAAGAATGATGGGAAGCCTGTGACCTTCTCTGCTGCTTTCCCTTAAAGGAAGGGAAATAGGGAGAGAAAGCTCATTCCTGGTCATGCCAACTTTTAATCATTTAATTATTTATTAACAATTTCCCCCATGAGGATAATATTCAGTGGAGAAGTAACATCTGCTTGCAAGGCTGTGTCCTTGGGAGGCTGCCAGAAAGATCTTTCCATTATGCAGCTCACCCCCGCCCCCGGACACATGCATCGTGCTCTCCGGGGATCCTCCAGGAGTTACGCAGACTGGTGGTCCCACCGGGTCCACCAGATGTGCTGGGGGCTGTCTCAGCTTCCTAGAGCTGCCTCTGCAGAGTTCACAAGCTGGGGCCTGAGAACAGTAGACATTGATTCTCACGGTTCTGGAGGTCAGATGTCCGGAATCAAGGTGTCAGCTGGGCAGTGCTCCCCGGGACCCCCAGGGGAGGCTCCTTCCGGCCTCTTTCAGCTTCTAGCATCCCCCCACCATCCTCGGCCTACAGTTTGAAATGTGTCACTCGGATCTTTGCCTCCATCATCATGTGGCTTCTCTCCCAGTGTCTGGCCTCCGCTCCGTCTAAGGACATCGGTCATGTTGGATTTAGGGCCTTCGTCTTACTCCATCTGCAAAGATCCTATTTCCACATAAGGTCACCTTCAAAGGATGGACGTTAGGGCTTGAACTTATCTTTTGGGGGACCACTATTCAACCTATAGGAGGTGAGTCTGCAAAACGGACATGAAGATTGGGACACCAGAATGCAGGGAGGACAGGTCAGGTATTCGAACGTTTCAGGTAAAAGGACAGGAGGAAATCCACACATCGGTGGGGTCAGCACTGCCATGGGGGCTCAGCACACCTCCCGCACTGCCTCTGCTTGTGCAGCACGTCTGGCTCCGGCTGAGCAGGAGGACAAGGCTGGAGCTGGACTTCCAGGTGGCCTTGAGTGACCGATAGTGTCAGGCAGGGGATACTCAGGAAGGAGTGTAGCCCAGGGTGGGGACCTCAGATGGGGGCTGGTGCCACTCCTACCTCCTGCTGCCCCACTGGGTGGCCCTGTGCCTGTGGCTGGTGGGAGCGATGAACACACAGGGAGGGCGCGGGAGAGCATTCCGTCCTGCTCTGCGTTCCGGGTCAGCAGACAGTCCTGGCTGGGGATCTGACAGGCCCACCTCTGGAGTGACCTGTCCTGCTGTCCTTACTCTGTCGGCTTCCTTGCACCCCTTCCCCATTTGGGCTGGGGAGAGGGCACGGAGGGCAGACTGCAAACTGTCCTCTGGGACTCGGGGACTTGTCATCCGCTGGGCTGGGGCCTTTTATTCCCTGGAGCTTCCTCTGCAGTGAACTTCTGGAAGGACCCTGAGCAGGGTCAGATGCTCCCCTGGGATCTCCCAGGAGTGTGCAAGGGCAGCAGCCAGAATGACCCCCTTCCCCTCCTTCCCCACAAGCCCTGGGCTGTCCTGGCTCCTCCTGGTCCAGCCGAATCCCGCTCCTCTCGTGGGCCAGCTGCCCGCTGCTCACGGTTCTGGGATCAAGGAGCCGAGGAGCCAGCCTGGGCTAGGTGGAGAGGAAGGGGGTGTCCCACAGGCTGAGGTGCAGGGGGCAGCTGGGCAGTGGCCCGGAAGGACACCACGGGCTGCGGCTGGGGCCGAGAGGGCAGCGGGAAGGAGACAGAGCTGGGGCCTTGCTTCCTGGGCCCTGTGTGGGGGCACCTGCCATTTGCCCGCCCAGGGTGCCCCGTAAGGGCTGGGCCTGTCCTTCCTGACTGAGCGAGCCAGCCACTGCCTCCCCCCTCCTGACTGTGACTGTGACTCATGCCTGCTCTGTCCTCCTCTCCGTAGGTCTAGCTGTCCATCAGATCGTCACCATCACTGTCTCCCTCGTCATGGTCATCGCCGCCCTGATCACAACCCTTGTCTTAAAAAACTGGTAAGGAGCCTCGGCCCCCCAGCCTGGAACAGGGGGCTGGGGGGTCCCTGGGGAAGCACACACAGACCAGCCCCCACTTCTCACATCCGACCCAGGCCCCGGGTGGCAGCAAAGCCTCTCCTGATGCGGCAGGAGGATTCCGCACAGCTCCTGCGGCCTGGCACCCCGGGATGCCCACTGGACATGGCCTTGGCAGAGCGCCATCGTCCCAGCTCCCCAGGCAGCAGCGGCTCCTGTTTCCAAATCCTTTGTCTGATCCAAGGGCACCTTTGCATGCTGCCCACCCAGCGGTGCTTCTTTTTATTTTATTTTATTTTTATTTTTCTCTTGGCTGTCCCTAGAAAGGTAGGGACGGCGCTGTCCCTCCCAGCAGCCGGAGCCGGACGTGCGCCCGCCCCTCGCTGCCTTCTGGCGCCGGCGCCGCGCTGGCCTCCTTTGCATCCTCCTTCTCCCGCAGCCTCTCCGCGTCACTGAAATAGGTCATGACTTGCCCCAGGCGTCCTGCCTTCGCCCATTTCCTCCTAGAAATTGACCTACTTTGAGGCTGGCCGTGCTGGGTGTTTGACTTGATGCACCCCTGGGAAAATGAGGGGACTGCTGGGTTACCCCGCTGCTCACGGGGCGCCCTGGGGGCCTCCGTCTGCACCATTACTCCTCCACCAAGCATGTTTCCTCTGGGCATCAAAGCCCACGCTCCCTCGCAGGGTAATCTACCCAGTGACCCCCCACTGCCTCCAGGGAGCAATGTGAAATCAGAGCGCGCTGACAGGAAACGCCACCTGAGCTCCAGATAACAGGGACACGCATAGACGTGGGGAAATCCAGCCTCAGGGACTCGGGGAGTCGAAGCACCTGGCTAGGTCCGGGGTGGGGGCAGCACCACCCAGCAACAGACCTCACACCGAACCATGAGGCCCTGAACCACACTGGATGGCCAGCAACCCTGGATGCAGCAGGGCTTCCTAGGCAGGGCCCGGCTGGAGAAGGGGCTTTGGATCCCTCAAGTCAGTAGTGGGTGTGCGACAGGCAAGTCCAGGCACTGGGAGCCTTGCCCCACCCATGAAGGAAAAGCCTCGTCCCCCCAGGGAAGTGGCCGACTTGTCATTGTGCAACCTGGGCTCGCCTTTCTCTTGGCTTTCCAGTGCATTTGGGTTTGCAGCTGAGGAGAGCAGCCTGGGCGAGGGGAGGGCACATAGCCCGGGGCTCAGGGGCTCCCGTTGCCTTGAGCTTCCTCTGCAGAAAGTGTGTTCAGTGGATTGGGATTTGGTACCCTTTGGCTTTTGCTTCCATCTTCTCACCTTCATTCTTGAGGCTGGGCCCTTGCTCCAGGAATCTTGAGCCCTTCCCTGGGGAAGGCCACAGCTGGAAGCAAGCAAGACACAGGGAGCCGGGCGCTTGAACCCAGCTCCCCCTTGCAGCCCCCTCATTTCCTGCAGCTCTGAGTGTCAAGGGGAGGAGAGGGGAAGGGAACCGGGGCCCCAGAGGGGAGGAAGCTGCAGAGGAGTTTCCCTGGGAACCCTGCTCCAGGCCCTGCTGTGGTGAGACGTGAGGGTGGGCCCCACACTCTCCTCTCTCATGAAGCCAGAAGTGGCATCCAAGGGATTGCCAGATTCTTCCTTGGCAAACTCCTTGATGGATGAGGGCGGGGCCCCACCAAGTGGGGTCTGGAAGCCCCTGGGGTCCAGGGGATGGGGGCACAAGGCTGATCTCCATGGGGCATGGAGGAGGAGTCTCTAAATACACCCTGTCTGGGATGAGGGGGGTCCCAGCTCGTCTCCAGCTGGAGGGGCTGAGGATGAGGGTGTCCCAGCTTCCCAGCTCTCCATCATCCCTTCTAAAATGAACCAACAAGCCACTCCAACCTGCTCTCAGAGGCCCCTGAGCACCCTACGCCAGTGCAGTGTGCAGTACCTGTTTCAGGCTTCACCCCTTTGAGGGGTCCGCAGAATGTTGAGTCAGCACCATCGTCTGGCTGACGTCTTCTGGGCAAACAAGCCCAAGGTCTCCAGTGACAGGTCACCTGCTCATCTCCTAATTCTCCCTGCAATAATGGCCCGCATTTAAAATTCAATTTTTTTTTAAATAAAAGGCTGATTGCTTGATTGTGGGTGATCTTTCTGGAGAGGCTGGAGATTACCGTTTAATATTAAATGAGGTCTCCTTAAGGCCCAGAAATGGAGGCTCCACATTGAAGCGCTGAAGTTGGGCGAGAGGGTCCCGGCCTCTGCACGGCCCCACCCGGCCTCTCTCTCTCCCAGCTGTGCCCAGAGCGGGAACACGCGCAGGAACAGCCACCAGCGGAAGATCAACCAGCAGGAGGAGAGCTGCCAGAACCTGACGGACTTCACGCCCGCACGCGTGCCCAGCAGCCTGGACATTTTCACGGCGTACAACGAGTCGCTCCAGTGTTCGCACGAGTGTGTCCGGGCCTCCGGGCCTGTGTACACGGAGGAGACACTGCTCCCGACGGGGGAGTACAAGTCCACCTTCAATGGGAACCGGTAAGCTCGGTCTGCCCCGCCCTGAAAGCCAGAGCCCCGGGAAGTAGCAGAGGCAGGGCCAGGCGCGGGGGGTGCATGGGCTGTGGATCTGTTGAAGTCACCTGAGAACTCACCTGGGAAAGCAAGAGTAGATGTAACAGGTGTGCTGTCACCCAGAGGGATGCAGCAGACAGAACACACTTCCAGATCCCATAAGTTGGGCCACGGATGGAAACGCGGGCACCAGCCCTTGGTGCCGTGCCGTGGAGGCTGAGCTCTCGCCATGACCCGGGTCCACGTGCCAGCTTGGCACCTGCTGGTCTTCCAAAGAGCAACAATGTAGCATCAGTCTCTTCCTGAGCTGGCATCCGTAACCCCACCAATAAAATGCCAGTGACAAATCTAGCAAAAATGCCAAATACCAATGAGACTCCTTGAGCAGACATTTCTAGTTACATGCTCTGCATCCCTTTGAGAGGACATGGCCCTCATACCATCCCTTGGAATGCTGAAGAAACTCTTGAGTCAGCTTCTGAAGTTTACCCAGAATTAAATTAAAATACCAATAGGCTGTTTTTTTAAGTGAGCGTGTACTCATGCATCATTTTGTAAATTAAAAAAAAAAATCTCCAACAGCTTAAAATTCTTAGGGAAAAAAGAGCAAGAATCAGGATGTCGTGAAGGCCCCTTTGACCTCAGGGTCAGCTGCTGGGTGAAGCTTCCCGAGGTTTCCGGAAATGGGCAAGGGAGCACGGGGGAAGGTAGATTGGGGTCCTGCTTCCTTCTCTTTAGTTTGCAGATTTGTTCAGAGTTGGGGAACACAGGTGCCCGGCGAGCGAGGGCTGCCGGACCAGCTGTAGGCTCCCCTAACTAACGTGTCCTTGTCCCACTGGGGAGATGTGTGGACATTCCTTAAATGCCTTTAGGCTGCACCTTCTCTCGTTGGGATACCTGTGCTGGAGTCCACAACATCCTGTCTGGAATGTTCCCTTCTCTGCAGAGGAGGTTAGAGAGCAGAAGTCCTCATAGCTGTTGTTCTGAGCAGCCTTATTTCACACTACACATTTGGGGAGCTTGTTTGTTGCATGCCAGCCTTCCAGAAGGCTGAGTTCACAAAGAACGGGCAAAAGGGTTTTCAAACCATGTCATGGCTATGTGTGTAGGTTTGAAGGTGAATCCTGGCCAACCAGTGCTTGGGCCTTTGGGGGGCAGGGGCTTGGGTGGGCTGTCAATGGGTCGTGTCTGTCTCCTCATGGTCCACTCCCTGTCCTGTACTGTGTGGGGTGCCCTGTCCAAGTCTGGGCTTGGCACCGCTGGAGAGCTAATGCCCTGGCGTGGAAGCACTGGTTGGAAAGGGTTCTTGCCGTCTGTCCTGAGGTAATGCTCTGTCGGATCTCACCAGCCTTGGGAAATGGCTAGCTTGGTCCCAGATTTGACAAAATATGGGCAAGCCATTATATGAGCAAGGCTCCACTCCATAATGTTCAATAAAGTACATCAAATCCTTGCCCTCTGAGGGCTCCAGGCTTGTCCAGAAAATTCCAGAACTAAAATCTAGGTATTGTACAACTGGGCCAGATGCCAGCCTTCTGGGGTCCTCACCAGTTTCCACGCAGGCCTGGTCCCTCAGTGTCCCCCCTGAGGCCTCCGAGGGCTGGGAGAGAGCGTTAGCCAGCGGGACCCTCTCTTCCACGGGAAGGGGAAATGGCCCCGTCCTGCGCGAGGGCCAGTGGGCGCAAGGAGAGCATTGCCTTCTGGAATTCTTTACTCCTCAAGAAGCCAGTTTTCCGCAGCAGGCCTGACCCAGCTGGCTTGTTGCGTGTCATGTGCCAGCACGTGCAAGCCCATTTTTCTGCTCACTGCAGACCCTCTTCTTCCGACCGCCATCTTATTCCCGTGGCCTTTGTGTCTGAGAAATGGTTTGAGATCTCCTGCTGACTGGCCGAAGTCTTTCTTACCTCCCGGGGCAGGGCAGATGCCTTCTGTCTGTTTCATGGTATGTATCTCTCTTTGGACATTGATTTTTTCCCCCTTTTCCTCACCTTCCCCACCCCTGTTTCCACTTTGGGATACTGGAGGATGGCCAAGGGAACCACCTTTCTGAGTGCCAACCACTGGGTGCTTTTGTTGTGTATGTTAGAAAAAGCCCCCTCGGTCCCACCTGTCGGGAATAATGGATCCCCCACACCCCGATTCTGCATTTTGACCCTTTTGTCAGCGTCTTTCCGGTCCCTAAGAGAAGACCACTACAAGCACAACGTGCGTGGCGAGGAAAACCGTTTCTGGAAACCTGCAATTACAGTCCTTATTCTCCTCAACAGGAAGCGACGAGGGCAGCAACCGGGGGGCAGGGGCCACGGCTCCGTCTCATGTCTTTATGTTAGGAGGAGGGCGCAAAGCGGAATTAGAATACAATGGTGAAATTTAAAAATAAGAGATAAGGAAGAAAATGAGAACGAAAGAAAGTGAAGAGTTGAGACATCTACTGATTTGAAGCCAAGGACCGGTACCAAAACAGGATGAATTTTCCACGCTCTGCTGGATAAGAACATTTGGTTTGCTTTCAATGATTTGAACTTTAATGCGAACGCTAAATTGCTTTCTTCTGTACTGAGTCTTCTGAGCACTCAGGCTGCTGTGGAAAGTGCTTTTCGCCCCCATGACTGAACACTATATGCAATACAAAGGGGGTGCTTTTCTTTTTGACGCTAGATTTTTTGGGATTTGCATTTTTCTCATTTTGGTCAACTACAGAGGTAGTTTCCCTGCCCCCACCCCCCCCAGATATTCCTTCCAAACATGGCATCAGATCCCTTCCGTGAACAGGGAACGCACTTTCTAGGATGGGATGTCAACATCTGAAAATGATACATGTATATATGTTTGGCTCCTGGCATGGGGGACTGGATGGGAATCGCCAGTGGCAGTGGCAGGAAGGTGCTTTCTGGGGTGGTGCCTGAACCGCCCCCGGTGCGACTCAGCTTGGGGACTCAGTTGGAGCCGGAAGAAACCAGCTGCTCTCAGAAGTAGGAATTAATTGGTCATTTCCTAATCCCAGCACTAATGAATCGTGTGTTCGGTCCAAATCAAATTTCCAGCCTCCCTCCCTATCCTGAAGCCAGAATGACCCGCTCAGCGTGATGCTCAGCCAACAGGCAAAGCCATACAATTAGATTAGAAGGGAAACAGTCGTGGAGGGAAGGTTTTGTGGAGTCTGGGTGGACCAGGCAGGTGGGACGCCGTCCTTCCTGAACCTGTCCAGGGGCCCGTGTGCTGGGCATGGCACGTCTGCCAGCACCTGTGCCCGTCTGCCTCAGCAGGTCCCGAGGCGGTAAGGCTCCCGACACAGCTCCCTTTGGGTTCCAGCCAAGCTGGCAGTGGGAGCTTGCTTGGTAGCTGCAGGGGCTCCGGCCATCCTGGTGGACCTTCCCAAGGGGCCGCCAGCACCTCTGTCCTCCAGGAGCTCTGGGCCCACTGTCCTGGAGGTGGGCACACCTTCTACTTCAGGTGGCCCAAAGAGGACATTCAAATGGCAGCTCAGTGGGGCACCCGGCCAGGACTGCGCGCAGCTCTCTTCACCCAGAACGAGTTATTCAGTCTTCTACACACCCCCATTTTACAGATGAGGAAACTGAGACTCGGAAGCATGGATGACATGCCCGACATCAGCCTCTTTGTGAACGTGGAGCTGATGACACTCACGCACGAGGCAGTGGTGTCTCTCGACCACCCCTCACGATGCCCCAGTCACACCATCCAGCCCCCTTCCACCCCAGGCCCAGCCTCGGGTGGGAGGAACGTGGGGTGGCAGGAGACAGGGCATTCCAGTTAAATGTGCTTCCCAGGGCAGGGAGTGTGCAGGGGTGAGCACTACAGGTCCAGACCCAGGGGCTCCTCCTTCACACTGACATGGCAGGGAGGGTGCAGCATTGACCTAAAAACAAAATCAAATTGGAAGAAAAAGAAAAAATGCTTCTATTTGATTCTCTGCTCCAGAAAATCCCTCCCACCTCTCCTGCCCAGTTCTCCCCTTCCAGCAGCGCGGGGCCCTGAGGACACAAGCATTTGGGGTGGGGGCCTCCTATCTCCCACTCCTGGGTGGGGCAGCCAGGCAGGCACCCCCCAGGGCCCCTCCGAGCCTGGCCGTGGGCTCCACCCACCCACCCTGCGCTCACCTTGAGCTGTCACGAGCGCGAATCATCGCGCAGAGCAGTGGCCGTTGCCTTTTCCCCTTCGTCGCCGAATAGCAGGGCTGTGCAAACAGGCTTGTTAGTCCTTGATAAATGCTTAAAGATTCCGTCGTCGCCACGCATCAGGCCGGCCGTTTATCACTCACCGGGATGAAAGTATTTGGGTTCTAAGGAGCCCCTGATTCTCGCAATTAATGCCCGGACATGAGCGTCAAGCAGAGAATTGCCAAAAAGACCTGTCCGCTTTACCAGGATACTTATTGTCCTTTAAATAAATAGCAATTAATACTAAAACATTTAATTAAGGTTTAAGAGCCGGCGGAGATACTTATCTCTCGCCTAGCTGTTAAGCCTCTCCAAATGCATTTTTAATGATGATACAGCAGTTTGTTATCAGACGGCCTTGTCTTCTCAGCCTCACCTATGTGCCATTTGGGACCCAAACTGGGGCGGAATCTGGCTCAGAGGGTTCTCTGGGGAGCCCGTGGCTCATGGGCAGCAACTCCCCTGCCCGACGGGCGCCCCATTTCCCTTATTGTCAAGCCAATTCTTGCTCACATCACCTTGCTGGGGACAAAGACAACATGGAGGTCACTTCCCCTGCTCAAGAAGGCAGCCCAGACACATGCCTGCCATTGCTTCTTGGGCTAATTCCTGCCATTTTTCATATATAACAGGTAAACTTTGGAAACCCTTATTAGTTTTCGGATCTTCTCATTTGCCGAGGCCGCTTCATTCCAAACTGAGCCGGCAAAATAATAAAAGCTCTTGAATTGGAAGCAAGTGAGAAATAAATCATGCATTATTATTATTCTCCAAAACACATTCGAAGACCTAACTAATAAAAAATAAGAAATGCACCTGAGCCTTCCCACTTTGTTCTAAAAAATACATTAATAGAATATCAAGCTTTTATAACTCAAACGGATGCTTTTTCAAAGCAACATCCAGACCCTCCTAGAAGCTGAACCCTGGGGAGGAAACAAAAAAGCACCAACTAAAACTTTGTAGGAAAGTAGCTGCTTCAGGGTGTGTAGAAATTAACTGGGAGCTACTGTGTTCCTGGGGAAAAAAATTCCTGTGGTCTTTTCCTTTGATTTGCAAAAGCAGACACTGACCGTTAAACCCAGTGTGGTCTGCAAGCCCAGGGGGGGCCAGGCGAGCACCAGAATCCCCCATCAGTCTCCAGATGCTTCCACCAGCTCCCAGGCAGCAGAGGGCACTCGTTTGCACCAAAATCTAATGTCATCCCAGCTCCCCATCTCACCGGTTTCTTTACAACACGTTTCCTTTCTGCCAGACATTGCACTTCACCACAACTGGCATGGATGCCTTCGCCCGTGCAGTTTTCTGGACTCTGCAGGCCCCATGCTCACCCCATGGTCAGTGCCCAGTGCAGAGACTCATGCGCTGGGTCTTGTGAACAGAGAATTCCCAGCACTGCCCCACGAGATGAGATCCAGGCAGCTGTCCTTGAGGGGTCCCCTTAGAGGGGACCCAGCGACCCTCTGCAAGAGGTCAGCACTGCTTCTGGAACAGGCATTCTTGGTGCAAGCCTGGAGCTCTCCTGGTCATCCGGAGACACCATGGGAGACAGGTGCCCGTAGGTTTGGAACAGCTCTCAGGCTATGGGGCTCCCCTTTAGCTCTGCTTGCAAGCGTCTCATGGAGGCCATTTCGGAGCTGCAGACATGTCGCCCATTTCCCCATGTGCCTTTTGTCTGCACTTCCCTGTCCTAGGGTGACCTGACCCCTGTCCTCTGGTACCTGCTGGGCTCACAGGGTACCACGGACTGGACACATGCACCAACAGAAGCAAGTACCTAAGAAGTAATAGGACAAGGCTGGCCATCAGACAGACACAACACAGCAGGAGTGTTTAAGAAGGTGCAGGCCCTGGGGGCCACTCCAGGGGGTGACCGTTTCAACTGAAACTTGGAGGCCGGGAAGAAGCCAGCGAGTGGGTCCAGGGCAGGGGGAGCCCCCCGCTGGGTACACGGCGAGGGAAAGCCCCGAGACGACCGAGGTTGTGATTTGGAGTCACTGTGCCACCTGGAAGGCAGGATGGCCCAGGTGGACGGCAGGCAGGGGCCGGGTCTGGAGGAAACTGGGTCGGGGCACGAAGCGCTGAAGACATTAAGGTGGAACAGTCCCCGGGAGGTGCACTGACCAGAGGGAAGGAGCGGACACAGAGCCTCCAGCCGGGCCTCGTCTCCCGGCTGCCTGTCCCTGGAGCTGTGGGTTTGAAGTTGGGATCGTGGGCTGGAAGCAGCACCCACTGGGCAGACGACGGAAGACCCCGGGCCCCTCTGGGAGCATTACCAGTGACACCAGAGAGCAGGGCCCACAGCGTCAGCGGAGACCATCCAGCCCCAGGACCGGCCTTCAGGAGCACCATATTTCTCATTTTTAACTTTTGAAAAAGTTTTAAAGGGGAGGTGGCATATTTCTCTGTTTTACTAGCTTTTATTTTTAAATTTAAAAAATCCTAAAAATGTGGAGGAATGCAGGGCACATTCGAGAACATTCTAGTGGAGGGGGGGGTTCCTCGGTGTCCTGGCAGCGTCCGGCTCCTTACACAGGGCAAGGCCGAGCACCCCGTGGGTGAGTGCACACACCGTGTGAAGCCTCTTAGGTGCCCCCAGCAGGTGTCTTTTGGAGCTGGGAGGCAAGGACGGGGATGACAGGGGCCCCACCTCTGCCCTGGGGGGCTGGGGTGGGGGATTCCAGGCAGAACAGGCGCCCACGCCCACCCCAGACCAAATGGACATTTCCATGCAGAGGCTCTCGGCAAGGATGACGAAGACACAGCTCTTGCCGGCGGCTCTGCCCTGGCTCCCAGGACGCAGTTGGCCCTGTGGCTGTCGGTGAACCCAGATCCCTGCAGCCCCATCTCCAGGAGGACCCTCCAGGCCAGGCGTGGTGGATTCAGGAGAACGAGCCCCCACCTTAGTGCACTGAGGAGAGCTGCTGCAGGGGCTTCTACAAACCCACATGCTCGGGCAGGGCCCTGAGTCTGGGTCTCCGAGGCCAGCCCAGGAATCTGTGTTTCTGGAACCCTCCGAGGCGATCCTGCTGCAACGAGTCTGCCTGCTGCGTCTGGGAGCTGGGTGAATTCCCAGTGTCCAGCTGAGGGGTTTGCCCACCTTCATTTTGGGATCTTCAGGTTTCTCGCCCCCACATTCTAATATGTATCATTTGCATAGAAGAAGGTGCAATGACCTCCACCCTTTTTATTGTTTGAGGGTCCGAATTTCCTGCAGTCCTGGGGGTGCTCGGGAAGCCCTGAGTGACAGCAGACAGACCCAATCCTCTTCCCTGAAAATTGGATGCAGCTTTGAGCAAAAATATCCCCAGGCCCGGCTGCCTTGTACTGGGGCTCCCAGGCCACGCCGCGGAGGACCAAAGCTCTCTGACCCTCCGGGGGACACCCAGGAAGAAGCTGGGTTCCCTGTAGTCCGACGTGCACACACAGGTGGGGGAGAGCTGCCTGCTGCTACTCCAGCTGTGGAAGCCGCGGGTGCAGCCCCCTGGCCTGGCCTGGCCTGTGCGCCTCTTTAACTCCTTCTTTCCCTCTTCGTCAAGATCGCTTCTGGGGAGCTGCAGGAGGTGGGTTTTCTGATGCAATCCACGGATGGCTCCTGAGTCCGAGCTTCAGTGAGCCTCCAATCCTCCCAGGACTGAGGGCCCCAGTTTCTCCCCTGACACAGGCAACGGGGCAGGGAGCCACTTGCCCCTCAGGGTGCTCGAGAGGGAATGGGCCGAGCGGGAGAGGGTGCCACCTGGCAGATGGGGTGGGGGTGCATGCTGGGGTGCAGTGCATCTTTGTGCATTATGGAGGGGTGGTCTGGCCTTGGAGACCCAGGCCCATGTGTGGTACGGCAGGAAGTGTCTTGTCCCCAGCTGGGAAGACAGTGATCAATGCAAGGATTGGTCCAAATTTCCGCCCCGGGAATGCCTAGCACCTGTACTGGTTCTGGGACTAGTTCCGGTAAGACTCTCCTCATTTCTCTGGACTCTTTGGTGTCTGTTAGCCGAGAAGGAGAAAGACTGGGGCTTTATAAAGCAGAAACTCCGACCCCCCTTACCTTCCCGAGCCCTTAACCTGCTGCCATTTAATCTCTTGTTTTCTTTCCACACAGGATCCCGTTGGTGAACCTGTAAAAAAAATAATACAAAACCTAAAACTAAAATATATCGGGGGAGGGTCCCCGCACCTACTCCCACTTCTGTTTCCCCATGGGGGACTCACAGAGCAGGACGCTATAGGCCAAATATATTTTTATAAAAATGCCCATGCCTATGAGTGACTGCCTTCTCCCAGAGTTTTCTTTGGAGAACAGAAAGAAGAAACACAAGCAAGGGACCAGAGAGACAGAGGGGAAAGGAGACCAAGCGAAAAGGACAGGAGGAAACTTCTGGAAACTTACATTTGTACAACGAGTCTGAGCCTGTGCCAATAATACCATTATGTGCCATGGACTGACCCAAAAGGCTTGGTGACAAAGCCGACGCCAAGAGAATCACGCGGGGGAAATCTTACAGAAAACGGGGGTGGGAATCTCGTCGCGTAGCGTCACTAGTGTGGTTAATATACATATATAAATATATAAATACACACAGACACACACGCACACTTTTTTTGTACCGTAGCAATTTTTGAAGATCTTAAATGTTCCTTTTTTAAAAAAATGTGTTATCTGTTACAAAAGCTGATTTCTTTAACATGCTTAGTATGAACGGAGTTTTCTACTTTGCCAGCTCGTCTCACACACGCACACATGCACACATCTGCATCTATTGGAAATGTGGTTCCACAGGTGAGCATTTTCCTCCCGGTGTTCTGAAGCGTCATCACCACCCATCCCAGTGAACAGCTTCGACCCATAGCACGAGGCCTGAAAGGGGCACAGCCTCCATGGGCCATACATTTGGTGAGTGGCACCAGACATGATTATTGCCTTGGGACAGAATTGAGAATGTCATGGTTTTATATATATAAATATATAGATACTATCTTTTTTTTTTCATTTAATTGTTCAAAGATGCTACCTAATGGCCACGTGCACATAGTTGTAGCTGGCTGCTTGTAAATGAACCCGAGAGTAAGCTTGGGAGGATTCTCAAACCTCTTTGTGTTATATGAACATAGACTAAATTAAAGAAGTTTTCCAGTTCCAAAATTAAAGGAATATATCCTCATACATGTGTGTGCGTATGTCAGGGCAGAAAGCAGAAATGAGGGTTCTAGTTTGTCCAGAAATGAAAGATAGTTCGGTGAGCAAAATACCCAGGTGGTTCTCACTTGAGCAGTGTTCTAGAATGTTCTGCATTTCTTTTCCTGGGTTGTTGCTTGTTTGGCTCTTCCTTGGGCCCAAGGATGACTTTCGATCCTCACGGAGTTGGTGGCAAAAATGCTGCTCTCTCGTCAACTCCCGTTGGTTGACATTTGGGTTTTGTCCCAAGAACCCTACGGTAACACTTCCTGGTGGAAATAGGAGTCCCAGGCTGGAGACGTGCTATAGAGAGTCCCAGACACAAGCATGCTGCCCTGCTCGAGGCGGGACGGCTGCCTCCTGACCGACACCTTAGTAGAGCCCCCTGGGGGCTCTCGGTGAGGCCCCAGGCTCTCCCTGGTTTACAGAAGGCCAGCTGTGTCTCCGAAGAGAGTTCCTCCTAAGGATGACCCCTGTGCACCTTGGCAGCAGGAGGTGCTGCAGTCAGTACGTGAACTGCCACCCATGGAGGGGTCCACGATCGTGCCGACAGCTGACCTTCCACCCCGCTTCCCCGCCGGGCTGGTGACCTTCCAATTCTTCAGTTGGCCTCCACCTCCCTCCAAAACAACTTGAAATGTTCTTCGGAAGTTCACTTTTATACCTCCTGAAATATGTGAAAGTAAAGGCGCAGCAGTGGAGGGGGAAAAGTTGTTTTTGTAACACAATAGAGTTAAAATTGGCTGCTCTTGGATGGAGGAAAGTCATTTTTGTTATTTGGGTTTTTGTTTTTGTTTTTGTTTTCCCCCAAAGCTTTGCCACACATTGAGACGATGCGATCACCCACCACTGGCACTTGGTCATCGACACGGTCCTGGGATGCCCCCGTCGCCCTGGCTGCGCACCGCTCTGCCCTGCGCCTGCCACCTCCGTCCATTGCCCTCCATGCGCCCTCCTGCTGAGGGTCAGCCTCGGGGCCTTCCTGACCCAAGGTGGGCTCAGGGCTGTCGGCATCGGTCAGGGCCGCTGCCCTCATCCTTGACAACCCGCGTGCCAGAGGGAGCCCAGCCAGAAGGAGGCGATGGTAGGGGATCCCACTCCTGTGGTGGAGGTTGGAGCCCAGGCTGCCCCATGAGGCTGTGACCAGTGCCTGGTGACCCCTCAAATCCTGCTCCGCAGTGGAATTGCAGTCAGGTCATCTGAACTCTTTCCAGAGCTCCCCAAGACACCGAACCTTTGAAGGAAACTTGACACACCACCACAGAGGTGCACACACAGGGCCAGGCTGGAGATCGGGCACGTGCCGCCCAGCAGGTGAGCCAGCTGTGCACATCCTGCATCTGTTGAAACAAATGCCCCATTTGCAAAGATTGTGGGGGTGTGCAGAAGTTTTCCATCATGTGCTTTAAATGGTTACCAGACACCACAGCTGGAAGCATCGTCTGCCTGAGAGGAGATGCTAAATGAGCACCACCGGTGCAAGGAAGGCGGCCCCGCCCACAGCGGCACCTGTGTAGACTGCAGCCATGTGCACGTGGCGCTGGACATCTCACACATCCGTGTCTGATGAGCTTGGCCAGGCCTGCCCGCCTGGGGTCATGCCGTAGGTCACCTGCTGTTCTCTCTTCTCGGCTTGACCTCTGGATTTCACCATCTGTTAGCAACTCCCCCAGTTTTCTGTGGCAAATATGACATCTTCCCAGGCTCCAGGGCTGGGTCCTTACCGTTGCTTTGGATTTCTTTTTTCCCTCAGGGAAGGTATTTGAAGGAAGAGTGATATGTTTTGTAAGGTCCCCAAATTGTTGCCAACCCCCGTCTTATCCCTTCAGCGGCCTTAGATTCAAACCTCTTAAAACAATTGGGCACGGCGTTGGGGTAGCCTCTCTCTCTGTTGCCTTGGGGCCATCATTTCCCACTGGCATCAGCTTCCGGCCAGTGTCCAGGCCAGGCCAGGCCTTGTGCCCATGGAGTCTTCTGACTCCACCTTCTCGTGCGTGGTGTGGCCGTGTAGCGACACCTCCTTGTGCTGGAAGCTTGTGGGTGTGCAGGTCAAAAGGAGCAAGGAGAAGCCACCTATAGAGTCATGTTTTCTCCCAAGTGTTCCTGGTCTTCCCAGTCCTGAGTTTGGGTGGGCTTCTTGAGCTGCCTTCAACTCCTAGACATGCATCTCAGACCCTTGTGGAAACTGGACTCATCAGTAAACCCCTCCATCTCTCCGAATTTGACCACCAGGAAAGCAGTACAGACAACCGCGATCTTGCAATCTTAAACTCAACGTTTCTTCTCAAAACTAGATTTGCTCTTCAACAAACTGCATTTCAGCATCAGGCTGGACCTCCTTGCAGGTTTTATTATCAGGGATTTTATTCTTGAGTGTCCAATCATGTCGGTCTTATGACAGAATGAGCACATCAGAGAATTGGCCCCTTTCCCCTTGTCCAGTCTCTGTCTTGACTCTCTTACCCATGGAGAGTACTCCATTGCTTTTTCTTCATCATCCAGATGGTCCAGTACTGTCTGCAGTTCGAGAAGCTGAGCTGACCCTGGTGTCTTGAAAGACAAGTGAGGAACCAGGGCTGTGACCTTCAGCCCCTTATCACCCAAGCTGGGTCTTCCACGGCTCCTTTCCCGAGGGCCTCCCTACGCACCCTTCCTTGGTCCACGTCATCTTCCATCCTCAGGGAGTCTCGAGGTGGCCACCACCCTTCCCTGCGCTCTTTCCACCTCTCCTCCTCACAGCCAGCCCTCAAGTCAGCAATGGGGAGAGGAACTGACACTCCTGAATGCCTCCAGTTTCCAGAGCCCTTCTTATGACCCGTGAGTTCTGTAAGAAGACACACGTGCAGCTAGGAGAGAAACAGTTCTTCCCAGCCCACTGTAACTGGCTGATCATTCATCATCCACTTGTCCAACCAATACTTGTTTAACATCCACCCTGTCGGCCATATGGCTGGAAGCAAGGTGGCCCTAGTCCTGCCTTGGCCTGTTTTTCGTGCTGCGTGGAAGGATGCAGATAATAAACTCAGAAGCAAACAAAATAGTCTCCAGAGAGAGGGCTAGTGGTAGGAAGACAGTGGAGGAAGTGACGGGAGGGGGGGGAGTGTTCTGTTTCTCTGAGCCCTGCCACCCTTTCCTATTGGGAAATCACTTATTCACCAAGGACTGCTCTGGGATTGGGGGGGGGGGTAGCGATAAAGCCTTACTCCTAGCTCCTGGGTAACAATATGGGGCAGTATCAAGTGGAAGATTTCTCATTCATTACAAACTGCTCTTCCTGGCTCCCCACCAAACCCCTCCATCGTGCTGATGGATAGAATCCTCCAGAGAAGCAAAAAGTGGGGCCAAGAAGAGGAAAGTAGCCCTTGCCCCCCTCTTGAGTTCTGTCTCAGCCCCTGGTGCTCTCCCCGTCCATAGCGCCACGTCACTATTAGGTCAGCCAGGTCTCAAGGAGGATGAGGAGACAGATGGGGACATAACCCACAGGGTGCAGGACCCCCAAGGAGACTGAGCCCTCCTGGCCAGGAAAGGCAGCAGCCTGTCCCAAAGTTGACACGCAGCACCAATCACACTTAGCAGCGCACTTCCTAAACAACATCTGCCTTTAAGGGAGCACTTATTCCAAAGCGTGCCATGATTCATGTAATTTTGGAGTGGTTACTTGAGTGTAGTCTGTCATTTTGCTATGCCATTCTGGGTTTTGTTTGTTTGTTTTGAACCAGTCTAAGTAGCACAGCCCACATAAATGAGCCAAATTCTCACCATCTGAGAATCTTTGATTATCTTTCCCAGCTTATTTTACATTGATGTGCTTCTGGCTGGGAAGAAGAATTTGTTCTTCTTTACCCACTTGGAGCCAAGATCTGCATTAGGTACACGGAGCATTATTCGTACAGCTCCCTGCAAGGTCTTCAATGACTGCTTGACATTTAGAAATATGCTGCCAGTCCTTCCTTCCAAAAAGTGTGAAGCATGCTTATGCACAGGTTTGCATTTCTCGGTCTAGAGTTGGCAGTTGGATGAAGTGGTGGGTAAATAGAGGTGTAGACAGAGACTTCCTGTCTTTCTTACCATCCCCACCACCCAATAGAGAGAATGAACTGCCTCTGACCTCAGACGGCTCTGGAATGATCTCAGCCTGGTCAACACTCAACAGCCCATCTTCCCAGTTCAAATTGGTCACCATGTGACCAGGCAATCCTAGCTAGGAAATTTAAGTCTGTGCTGCCGAAGGGCCAGTAGTGACATTTGCACTTTGTCAGAGGGGTGGCCTTGCCCTCTATGCTGGTGACACAATATGGTCCCACCAGAGCAGAGAAAGCCAGACTCAGATGTGCACTGGCACCCCTTCCCCACTCCATTATTCCTTTGCACTTTGGTTTCAGGTGGTTAAGCACATGGGCTGCAGAAAGCTGTAGACAAATGGCCTCCAGAATATTATATGACATCAGAGTACAGAATTGTGGTGCCTGCCATGGGCTCGTTAAGGCACTGGTGCACGACAGCGGTGGGGTGTGGGTGACGGGTGGGGGCTTTACTGTTTGAATCCCCAGACACATCAGCCGTCAGTCTACCCTCCACAGCTGTAACTGCACAGCCCACACCCAATCACGGAGACAACCAAAGAGAAGGGTCAACTCAGTTACAACATATTGTTTGTGTCTACTTGGGAGTTGGAGTTCTAAAATAAATCCTTCCAGCAGCTCCATTGCATTTCCTACTTGATGGATTCTCTGCTAAATGTTCTAGGCGTCACCACAGATAGAATAGAGAGAGTAGTTTTGAATGAACCCATAAATCTAAGTCATCTGTAGAACAGCTTCATCTTAAGAGATGTGACATAAACTGGTCCGACTTGCTCATCTGGGATGCGTGGGTTTATAAGCACTTAAGAAGGGGCTAGTTTAAAGCACTAGTCAGTAGTGGGGGAAGGGGACGGTGACTATAGAAGCTCCCATGTTTGCAAGGAAGGTTGTGTTATCTCTTGGTTGGAACGCAACACACATGTACTGTGGATAGTATTAAATTAAACAGGTAAATATAATAACCAAGAGAGCAGCTATGTCACCCCCATGGGGCTGAATTAACTCTTGCCAACATCTTGACTCTTGTAGTATAATATTTGCTGAGTAATGTGTGGAAGCCACGGGGACAAAAAAGATCTGAATATATGGAATTCTCTTTTATAAAGTTTAATGAATTTTGTCCCAGGTGATCTCTCTGTCAAGATAGAATCCTCCAGAGACCTGGATTTCCATGTGTAAGACAACAATGTGTGACTGAGCTCCTTTGTTATTTTTAACCTGCAAAATATTTTCAATGCTAAGTAACGCCTAGAAATTTCATTGTTATGTGGACATAACCCAGCTGATCACACCTGTTAGCTTTTGCCATTATTAGATTTCTGAAATTCTCCAATAAAATTCTTTAGTGTGGATGTTTACAGCTTTCAGGTTGGCAAACTGTCAGATGACACTAGTCTTACTGAATTTGACAAATTACTGCTTCCAGGGAATTGAGGGTAGCTATGGCCAAGGGAGAAGCAAGAACACTATGCAGTCTAAGTTAGATATTTTGGCACCCTTATGTACCATGTAGAGGTGTAGCCACTAAGAATCTAAGATGCAGGGCCCTCCGAGGATCCCAGCTCATCATCACGCAGGGCAAACACCATCATACCAACCCCTGCTCACCATCCTATTTCTTAACAAAATCATCCCATCCTCCTCCGCTACTCGGTCATCCCAAGCCAAATGGGACACTTCAAACCCACTGTGACTAGTTGGAAGTTGGAGAGAGAGGGGTTTTGCTCCCCGAAGCAGTCCTGCTGATGTCTTAGGCTACTGGAAGTAGCAAGTCAGGGTTTTTGTAACATGGCAGCCACTGCCAGCCAGAAGAAACATTCTTTCTCCTTGTGCCTCCAAACTCTCTTCCCAGTTGGGGACTCCCCCCTGTTTTATTTCTCTCTTATGCATATGGACTTTGAATGTTGAATCATGTGACTGCCTACAACTTACATCTTCAAAGCAATCACATTGCTTTGGAGTTTACAGCCAGTAGAAAAGAACCCAGAAAGTGCTGCTAAGGATTTTCTAAGGTGCTTTCTCTTCCACATACAAGCACAACTTTTCCCACAGAGACAGAGCCTTGAAGACAGGGCACTGGAATTTAATCGTCACGATAAGTAGATGTTTTGTTTTACGTTTTGTTGCATTGGGGTCACTTCCTCGGAAGCCATAAGGATGTAAAAGACTCTGGCAAAGTTAGTTCTCGGTCAACTGACCGTCAATTTCACCCTTAAAGATTAATTCCCAACCCGAGGTGACACGGAGTGACTTGAGGCTCAGCGCACTTTTTGGAGACTGGCCCGTGGCTCGCTGCTCAGTGTGAAGAGAGGAGAGAATGGTCCACAGCAAAAACCACTAGTAGGGGTGAAAGGGTGGAGTGGGAACTTCAGAAGTTTCCGAAGGAAACATGGAGATTTTCAGAAAACATTTGACCAATTTGGGGCTCGGGATAATTGTTTTCTTAAAAAACAAGAGAGTTTGAGGATTTTTTTTGTTTTAAATTTCCTCCTCTTCTGGCAGCCCCGGTGGGAACGTCCCTTTCTCTTAGCTTCCCTGGAGAGACACAAGATGGCAGTGCTGGAGCCCAGGGCAAGGTTACCACTCAGTTCAATTTTCTTAAATGAAAACAGAACAACCACAACCAGAGACTTCAGTGACCTTGTTGATAAAGTTTACTTCATTTGCCATTAATATATAGATCAACAAGCGATTAATGGGACCAAAAATCAGAATTCAGCCACTCTACACGTGGGCTATTAAAGACGTGTCTCCTCGAATGTGTTAATTGGACATTGAAGGGAGATGAATGGCTTCTTTCAGGCCATGCATTGATAATATTTTTAAAGACTTTGAAATTTTTTTCAAAAGAAATAAATGTTTCCTGGAAAACATTTGGAAAATCCCAAGAACGAAACAGAAAAGAAACATCTGAAGCTCTTCAATTCTTAGTTTGGTGGGAGCTATTCATTAAATGCTAAACAAGAAGGGGAACACCACAGGGCTCTGTCTTGGCAAATCTGGCTCCAGTGTGTGTTTTGTAAAAAGGAAGTCCAAGTGGCTTTTGAATACATCTTTGTCAGTTTCACTTGTCATTGACTAAGCTTGTGTTGCTCATTTAGAGTGTCTCTATGATTAGGGGGAAAAGGTGATGATTGACTGTTCGGATGTTTTGTTTTGACAACAAGTGTTGACTGTTGAGCAGATTTGGGCAATGGGGTGGGATAAACAAAATGCTCAGAGAAACAGCCAAATTATTGGCTGGGTTTTTCATGTGGGGCATCTGTAGGAGAGTCACAGGTCTGAGAAGCAAAAGATATGCTTGAAACCAAGAGTCCATTTCCATTTCAGTACTTCCACTCATCGGAATAACACTTGAATTCACCGGATCTCACCACATATGTTTAACGTTGGAGCCCATTTCTTCTCTCACCCCTCCCCAGCTCACCAATGGAACCTGAAACTCACCAAAAGTGAAGCCAAATCCACAAGACAAGAAATTAAATAGCCGTGATCACATGGCCTATTTTTCACAGGTTTTAAGTTGAATGTTTAAGAACTTTATTTTTTTTCCCTTACTCATGTATAGCAAACTTGGATTTATTTTGATTTCCCTAAATTATTTTCTGATACAATAAACTGTTAACTGTTTATTTATACTTTTACATGAGCACTTGTTATTTTTCGAAAGAGAAATGAAAGCTTCTCTGTTCTTGTGTTATGCATCTATCTATACCACAGATGTCTCTATAGACTTATTTATATATCAATTTCTTGAACGAGTTAAACTATTGTTGTTTAATGTTGTGTTTTCTTTAAATGCACATCATAATCATGTTAATAAACAGAAATGACACACTATATTAGGTTGGGGGTGGGAGGGAAGGCAGGTGGCTGTGTGTGAATTCGTACAGGTGAACTTTTGTTCCAGATTTTTTTAAGTTGTTTCTGTATTTCAAAGCTATGTATTTGGAAAACCTTGTAAATGCAACACCTATATCAATTCTCCTGTGTATATTTATACTCTGATGTTGCTATTAAAAAAAAAAACATAATTTAAAAAAAGAAAAACATTGCCATGAGTTCAGGACATGACCTCAAAGGGACTTTTTAAAAAAATGTTATTTACTAATTAATTGACAATATTATCAGAGACCTATTCTAAAAATACGGACATTCACATTTTTATGCCGCAGTTCACAGATTCTAAGCTGTTTCCTCTGGGATCCCCATGATTTTCAAACCAGGGCTTCACCCAGTTAAACAACTTAAAAAACTTTTCCAGG